>PVIU01010201.1:0-71485 GCA_004026605.1 Ondatra zibethicus
GAGAGAGAGAACTGGTAAGCCAATAACAACATGCTTTGCTTTGGAAAAATGACAGATCTAGGGCAAGGGTCACACAGGAAAGAATGTATAGGCACTTTCTAGATGTAAAATGTGACTATACCCACAAGCCAGAAGACTGAACTCTGCTCTGCCTCCAGACCTTTTTGAGCTCCTGTCTTCTGTGCTCTAGAATGTATTCCGTGATAGATGAGATTGTGGAGTCGCCCTGACTGTGGGTCAAGGATGGGGATAAGAGCTGATCAGCTCATGCTGTCACTCACTGTAGCTCCACACACTGGAAGTGTGAAGCCCATTATTATAGAAGTGGTAGTACCATAGAAACCTGCGAGTGGAGCAAACTGCAAACCCATTCCACTTGCCATTGTTTGCCTCAGGGTTGGCACTTTCCGTCAATTCCTTTTGCAGTACCTGCTTTGCCTAGGTATCTTTAAAAAGACTGGACAATGAAGGGCCGAGAGACTCGGTAGATAGGGCACGGAGGTTAACTGGACTGGGCTGACACTGGGCACTTTTGGTGTGAGGCCAATTAGTGACTCGGTGAATGAGGTACCTGAAACTTGAGCTGACCTTTCATGAACTTCATTGAGTCACCTCATCAAGGTAATCCATACAATCCATTGGATATTGATGTCTCTAGGTGGATCATGCATCATGAAGAGGAGTAAAGCAGTGCAGAAGAGATGCTGTGCTTGTTCCTAGGGCTGAGCGTATATCTAGACTATGTCACAGCACATCCTCCATTACAATCCAAAGAAATGAAATAGTGAATAATTATGTAAAAAGTAGAGTTTATAGTCATAAAACTTTTCTCAGCATGTGACTGTTCATAAGCACTCTCCCTGTGACAATTAAGTAAACGCCCAGAAGTGATCCAAGGCATTTCAGTAAAGAATGCTGCACTATCAAAAGTACACAGTTGAACAAGGCAGCTGAAAGGCCAAGGGTAGTGTTTGTCACTGCACTGAAGGACAAAGGTAGTGTACTTGATTCTGTATTGAACATATAACATTATTTCTGATTATAAAATGTAAACACATACAGAGAGATAGAGAGAGTGGTTTCCAGCCTTCTCTCTGTCCAAGTCCTCCTGATTTCCTGTGTTCCTGTATTGAAAAGATACCCTAGAAAGAGGTGGAGGTCACTTTAGATTTCTTGAATCAGTGATTCAGCTAGTAAAGTAGTCATGACATAGGAATGCAGCTATCTACCTGAAAATGAAAGGACACAGCTAACTCTTGTAGCCCTGACTGGATCAGAGGGAGCAACCCACATTATTCCAGAGCTGGCACAGGATATGTAAAAGCATGTTTTGAAACATCAAGTAAGCTGCTTTTGTTTGATGAGACAATGAGTGCTCACTTAAGAATGTTCCTCTTATTGCTCTTTGTGTTCGAAAAGAGTGAGATCTGAGTTCCTGCTCCCACTTAACTGATTTCTAAGGAGAGAATCATCTGAGAGAAAATTTATCAGGATTTGTTTTTTTTTTTAAATATGAATTGTCATCACTTTGGAAAACCTTTCTAGAACTTAACACAGACACAGCCCTTCTCAAATAGTTCTGAGGTATAGTAAATACATGGATTAATTTCTAAGTAGTGTCTGGGTCTATACAAAAGATATGTACATTGGCAAGTCGACCAGCGTCATATTAAGAAGCTGTCAGCACTAAAATAACGTGCATACAAATAACACTAAATGGACTGAGAAACTTGTGTTTATATGTTTATGAATATGCGTACATATGTTTGTTTATGTATCTATGCATATTTTTATGTTACAGTAGCCATTAAAGAAAAGGGGGTCATGGATTTAAGAGAAAATGAGGGACTTCATAGAGGTTGGAGAAACAAAAGTGAATGTAAGGTAATTATGTAATTATATTGATCTCACAAAAGTAAAAGTAAGTAAAAAGTATCTTTAGAGAAACAATGATCAAACTAAAATTTAGAATTGGCTTGATGGCGACAGGAAAACGGCTCAGAATGATGCCCTTGTTTAAGTATTAAGTAAAGGGCAGTGGATGGTAACTCACAAAACATGGGTGGAATATTTTATTGGAGAAAACACTGTAGAGTATTGCTAAAATCAAGTTAGCATTTAATGGTTTACTGAAAAAAGTGATGCTAAAATGATTCCAATCAGTAATACTGTGCTTCCCAACACTGATAAAGTAAAAATTAAAAATTCCTCTTTTGAAAAAAATCTTGGTAGCATGGTGTTATTATTCATTCCTATTGTTTCTTAACTAAAAATATGCACATGTTTTAGTTGCTATATTGATGCCTATATAACATATTAAGAATATTTGATCTGTCTAATTATATATCGAATAACTTGATCAATTAGTAATTGCTTGAAGCAGATTCTCATTGTAAAGCCCTGGCTGGCCTGGAACTCACAGAGATCCACTTCCCTCTGCTTACAAAGTGCAAGTTTTAAATATCTTGCCTGAGTTTCAAATAACCGCTTGACAAATCTGAATACCTATTAAAGGGAGTGCTATGCCACTCCCCTTTACTGGCATTCTTTCTTCCTTTTTGCATCACCTGCCTAATAGCTTTGTTATTCACTCTGTCCGTCAGCTCTCTTAAATCTACCTTAAATCCGGCTTTTTACTCCTATGTCTAACATCCACGTAGGTGTTAGATAACGTCTGAGTAAATTTAATTGAAAATAAATCAGACTTTGCGAAAGTATGGGGGTGGTAGCTATTGGTCCTATCCAGTTGGCCTATCAGAAAAATTAACCAGCACAGATGCAGAGAAATATTGAAACATGTTGGAGAGCAGTAACTCAATGGGTTATTAAACATGGTTCTTTATGTACAGCTTCATGAGTGCCAAACAGAGTTATTCTCAAACTTCTGCAGTAAACAATGTAGCTGAGTTTGGAGGAAATATATGTGCATGGGTAATATAGATAAATATAAGACAATGTGAAAAGTGCTAATATTTCTAACATATGCCAAAATTTCCTCACTGTCAATATGGAAAGCTGTGTTTAGCTAGAGAAGAACGAGAGTTAAATCGCAGCTCACATTACACCTCCTTTCTAGAAATGTCCCTCCACTGTGCCTAGCTACCAATCTTCATGGGAGCATCTCTGTACTGAACTCTCAGATGTCAGCAGAAGATGACACTGTTGTTGGAGACAGGTTGTCCATACCTTGCCTTTCTAATAAACATTTAAATAATGTATAATAGTCTATTTAAATAAACAAAATTGATAAAAATTATTTAAGTACAAAAATATAATAAAAATATTTGAAGGTTTGGTTCAAAATGTTTCATGAAATCCTTGAACAAAGGAAACGGCTGAACTCTCTATGTGGATTTCCTCATAGGCTTTAGATTGGAGAGAGGTGAGTGAATGGCCTGTAGAAAACAAGAAACCTGGGGATACCTGGGAGAAACAATGTGTCTGAGGTTGTCTTTCCAGGAGTTCTTGGAACTGAGCCAGACTCATTCTAAGATCTATGTGACTTCCTATTGCCATCCCAAACTCCATAGCTTTTTAATTTACACCGAGCTGTGGTTCTTCAATTTGTCACAAAGGCCTATGGTAGAAAAATGAATAGAATTTTACAGTTTTAGTCCTGGCACCTTACTGTTGGCTCTTGAGTTTTATTGTGGTTGCAAAAACAGGTGCCAGACTATCCTTGAATTGCTCTTTCCAATGAATACATGGTAAACTTTTAGTGATTGTGACAACTCCATAAACCAAGAGACTGATTTTCATGGCCTCAAATTATCACCATCATCCCAGCATGAACAATACTGTACAAGTGTTTCCTTTGGTTTCTTCATTATCAAAGCAAAAGACAACTATTATATAATTAGAAGGCCAAATCAAAGTGAGAGCAAGGAAATGACATTGTTTAGTTCATTTGCATTATATAGGTAATCCACTTAAATATTTTACTTTGTATATGTTTGTAGAATAATACAACAACCTATATTACAAAATATGATTTTTAGTAAGAATTCCTTTTTCATAATGTATACCTTTTATACACCTCTGTAAATCTATCTACCAGCTCTCTATGTATATTGATTTATCTATCCTTTATCTTTCTATCTACAAACCATCTGTATTTGCTATCAGTCTCTCCCTTTCACCTCTATGTATATTATCAAAGACTTTAACATAACTTTAAAATAAATTTATGCACATACACATGTTTACTGAAGTAAGTTGTTAATTCTACCAGATACATTGAAGTTTTACTTAATAATTGCAATAAGATAAAGGTAGATAGATGATGTAACAACTTTAAGAACCCAGAGTAAGTCATTCTACTTAGAGTTGGCAAGCCATTCACTGGATTCAAAGATTCAAAGGGGAAGTTAGAGAACAGAGTTTAAATTTGTCCTTTACAAATTAGAAGGTGAGGATTTCTGTACCTATTATAGATCATGTTATTAAAATTGTGGATAATACATACATTTTCTGATGACTACAACATGTCATTAGACCTAGTACATGTATTTATTGCCTTCTATTGTCTTGATCCTGATGTCACTTCTTTCTCCAAGTTTGTAAGAGTGAGGAGTAATACACATGTACTATTATAGTCACTTAGTATGTGACTGAGTGATTATGACTCAATAGGTGGGAAAAAGTGATTTAAGTTTACATGTATCATGGTGGAGTTAGAGAGGTGGTGGGGTTGTTGAAGATTCTGTTGCAAACATGAAGATCTGAGTTCAATTACCTAAAACTCAAATAAAATCAAGGTATCACGGTGCTTGTTTAGAAGCCCTGCCCTGGAGAGTGAAAGACCAGCAAATTCCTGAGACTCCACTATCCTGCCAGGCTAATCGAACCATTGAGCTTCAGGTTTAGGGCAAGAGCTTGTCTCATAAATTAAAGTGGAAAGAGATTAAGAAAAAAATACCTGATATCAAATTCTGGCCTCCAAATGCATGTGTACAAATGTGTACATGCCCACCGATGGCATATGTACTACATATATAACAAATCATATATGTATATATACATAAACATGAACACATATGTACACACATGCAAAAATGAGACATGCCAAAAACATGATTCTATTCTATTATTAAAAGAGTAATAGTTAGTGAGTGACAGTGAATCACCATCAAACATTTGTGTGTCTTCTAGAACAATTCTTAGCATTAAGAAGAAAGAACAATCCTTAGAAATATACTTTACCCTTTTTCCACCAGGACACTCAATAAAACTAACTCAGCTGAACTGTGGTTTTTTGCATGTGTCCACTACTTTGTATATATAAACATGGTGGGAAATATAGACAATGGTTTGAGAGGTGGTCCAATGGATAAGAATATGGACTATTTTATAAAGGACCTGAGTTCAATTCCCAGTACCAGCATTAGAGTGCTAACTATTGCCTAGAAATCCAGTTTCAGGGGATGTGGTAGCCTCTTCTGGCCTCCTCATGCTTCTTCACTTAAGACTCATGCACACACATGCGCGCGCGCACACACACACACACACACACACACTCACACACACACACAGCATTTATAAAAGAAAAATGAATGTTAACAAAAGAACTGTAGATAAGAGATAGCCTAAGGTCTAGAAAAAGTATGGTCTAGAAAGAAAGACACATGGAATATTTGAGTAATGAATATAGCCAAGTGTTTCTATAAAGTAAGCTACATATAAAATAGTAAGAAAAGTTAACCTAGAAACTGAGAGTAGTACATTACTTACATAACTTAAATCTTGAGTGCATATTTTCACTGTTTGGTAGCAATAATAGGTCACTCATAGTTTTCAAAAGGAAATAATAAGGATAAGTCTGGGATAAATGTAGTAGGTAGATGAATGGAGAGGCTAACTCATGCAGAGTTATCTGTTCTGGGGTTAACAAGTGACCCTATTCAATGGGAACAGAAGTCTAAGTTATATATATTACAGTACTCTCAAGGATTTATAGGATTGTCAAGCTCCTTTCTCCATGGAGGTAGGACAGGGTGGGGAAAATCTTGCATATAATGGGAGATTTTGGAGAAAAAATGCAATAACTACCATTGCTGTCTTTACCAACAAAATGTATCCATCTGCATAACTGGGTGGTCTATGTCCCCAATGCTACTCAGACAAGAAGCTGTATGCTGCTCAGCCTTAGCTCTCAGATTGTTTCTCCCCATTAGTTATTTTTTTAAAGGTTGTCTCAAGTTTTCTAATTCAGGTTTTGATTGTTAACATATCAAATTTTCTGCTATCCAGACATTAAACTTTTTTAAAAAGCACAATTCAGCACCCTCCTGAGAAGGCCAAGAGCTCAGCAAACATTCTTTCTGAGGAACTCTGAGAAAGTTGCACATGTGACTCCCCATGTGAATGTTAGCAAATAGAAAGTTACCTTTAATTCATCCTTGCATCCTTTGAATAACTGCTGTGTTATTTCAATAAAGGTCAGAAGGCTTAATGCACAGAGAAAGGTTTGCTAAGGTTTTTTCAATGAAAACAAATACAAACCCTGGTTCACTGGTGGCTTTGAGATACACAGTTTCCTTCCCCAAGAAGCAGTAGCAATTTTTATTCACTGGGCTTATCCCAGGACATTCTTAGGAAGTATTTCTGAGATTTAAGCCATTTTGAGGATGAATGGTGAAAACAGAAATAGTCGTTTCCTTTAGTTGAAATATACTCTGGTTTAGATATTTTGTTTTGTTTCATTGTGGCTTGGTGTGGTTTTGTGTGTGTACATGTGTGTATTACATAGCATGGCCACGGACGTCAGAGAGCAACTTTATGGGGATCTTCTCTCTCCTTCACAGTGGAATGTGGCTGTCAAAACCAGGTTGTCAGTCTTGTGAGTCTAACGCTTTATCCACTGAGCCATTTCTATAGTCCAGAGATGGTCTCTGTTGTAACTTACCATCTTTGATTATAATTTTCACACTATCTTTCAGTATGACTATGTAATTTAATATGCTACAGATTTTGATCATTTTTAGTGGTTACTTTTGAAGACAAAGACACCAATCTACATGATTGGCAAAATGGTAAACCCCCTCTGGTCACTAGAATAGAGAGATGATGCAGGAAGATAAATAGATGGGGTTTGTCCAGGTCTTCCGAAGTCTACTTGCACACACTTGGCAAACATCCTTTTGTTCTGTATCATGTGCAGTATTCTGAGACACATATTAGACTTATTTTTCAGTCATTATGTTTTCTAAAGCTTTTTTATTTTCAAATTAAAATATGATTACATTGTTTTCTCTCTTTCCTTTCCTCCCTCCAGCCCTTCCCATGTACCCCTGTGCTCGCTTTCAAATTCATGGCCTGTGTTTATTTGTTTGTTAAATATATATTATATCTAACATATGTATCATATTATACATATAACATAAGATATAATAGATATTAGATATGATACAATATATCTTATCGATATAATATATCTACATATACAATTGATAATATATTAGCTATAGAGAGATCTCTATCTAAAATACACAATATATATATTCGATTTATATAGACATATATTATATATGTTTATCTAATATAGAACATACATATTCTGTATATTTGCAGACACACACATAAGAACCACAGCAAAATATGTTATATATGTACATGATGTACATATATATCTGTATATACTAATATATTACATACAGATATTATTATCTGCACATTTATATATTCTTTTGTCTATAACCCAATCTGCTCAGTTGTAAAAGTTATGTGTATGTGTAAGTACATTGCTGAATACTTGGTAATGAATTATTAATCTGGGACTTCTGACTTGTGTATTGATATGGCATTGTCCCCTTCTATTCTTACTACCTCTGTCTCTCATTTACAAAAATAGCTAAAGTGCTCTGTTTTTGTAACTCGTTGGAAGTAAAATGTTAGCAGCTTAACTAGGAAAATGTGCTTTCCCTTCATAAAATATCATATATGTCAGCAATAGCATATTTTTTTGATACTTTTCTGAACATCAGGGTGGACTGAAGCATATTTGGTGAATTCTGTTTCATGTAACTGTAGCAACCTTTGTTGTGTGAGTACTACTTAATACCTCCTTGCCAATGAATCTATTGAAAGCCAGAGAGTGAGGTTGAACAAGCCTCGCCAAGCCACACAGCTAAGAAGTGGCTAATGTTTCTATAATTTTTTCCCTCTTCTCTCATTATTTTATATGCTATCCATTCTTACAGCCATCTGACTACCCAAAGCAGATTCTGTGTCTGTGTCTCGGCCTTTGTTGATACAAGTTTTACTTTCTAGTAAACACAAGACCACCAATGAAATACCTTACTGAATAAAGAAAACCATTTTCTCTTATGAGTTTTTGGAGTTTTGATATGTGAAAATATTACAAAGTCAATTTTTTTCCTAAATTAAAGTAGAAAAAAATGAAAGAATGAATTATCTATTTCTTACCTGAGTATAAATCTGAGGATATTTAAACATTAGGTTATTCCTCTGGTCCTCAATTGTAAAGAGAGTTAAAGTCAATAAATCGATTTTTTTCATGTAACTAATTTAATCCTGTGATTTCAGAAATTCTAGTAGCTTAATGCAAAATTCATTGTGACATAAGAAAAACTGACTTTTAGCCTTCATTGTGCTGGACTAAGAATGGTAATGAAAAGTTTTGCAATGTGTGTTTGCCCATGAAGCTTAGTCTATGGAATCTCTATGGGTTTTACTTCTCTAGGGCTCAAGCACACATCAAAGACTTCTCATTTTTATTTTTAGTGGTTACTTCTTTTAAAGGAAAACCTGCCTCATGTCTAGGTTTTCCATATGTGGACTCTCATATGAGTTGACCTCAGCCTTTCTGACACGTAAGTCCGTCATTGTGTAATCTGCATGAAGACTACCCCAAGCCAGTTATCACAGTCAGAGGCTCCTCAGTCTGTGTCCATCGCTCATATAGACATCTTAAATTTATTTTTGTCCAAGATTTTCTTCAGGAAGTACCACCTGCTCCTTTCTTCTGATGACAAGGAAAATGCCTTGCCAAAAGCTACAAAAGGCTGAACATGGTCAGTATAAAAGGGACCTGAGATAATTGCTTTCCAAGAAAAGAAATTAACATTTAATAATATGTTTGTCGTTGATGATCATGGCTAACTGAACTCCAATATATTATTTACATAATTGTGTATTAACATGTAGAATACCCTGAGTATATTATTATGCAGTCTTATTTTGAGATTATAATATAATTATGTCATTTATCCCTTCTCTTACTTCCCTTCAAACTTCCATATACACTTACTTGCTCTCTTTTGAAATCATGATCGATTTTTTCATTAATTGCTTTTAGGAACATTTATTTGTGTGCATATATATGTATAAACACACATTCATTTTATCATACATAATTGCATAGACACAACCCACGCACATAGTGTTGCATGTATATCTATTTTCAAGGCTGCCCCTTTGTGAGCATTTGATATTGGATAACCAATTAAAAGTCCCACTCCCACTCCTTAGTTCATTGTAAAATATTGTTAATTGAGGTAAGGTGCTCCATGGAATGGATAATTAGATAATTTAAAAATTATTTGGATTGTGTTCAAAATTTAAAAAATAAATTTCATTTAAAGGGATTTGTTTTAAGGAGGAATAGCCAGAGAATATCAAAGAATAAATTGTGAGAAACAATAATAGATGTTAATATGAGTAAATATTGTGTGGGAAAGAGTGATTATATAGACAGGAACTATTAGATGACAAGAGGAAATAAAATAATGAAAACATGAGAAAACCCAACTTAAAAATCCACAGATTCCATTGATCACACATGCACAAGTTCAGCATAACTCTCTGTTCATCAAGATAAGAAGACACCATCTTAAGGACTGACTTTTGAATTATACACTAAACCATGCAGGAACACTGTGCACCAGCGACAATGGAAAACCTGTTCCTACCTAAAATACAATAGTCTTCCCATTAGAGCTGTTTAAGTAGTGTTGTTTTGCTGCCTGTTTAAATTCCACCCCAAGAGCCTGCCTTCTCTGTTATCCGCCATATTCAAGTGCCATGTTCATTTTATTTTCCATATTCTCTGTACATATTTCTTTGATTACTTCTTAACATCCAAAATATGCATCTTTTGTGCTTTCATTGGTGCCTATAGTTTTCTGTTTTTGAAATTTAAGGTGCTGAAATACATCTTATTAGCATGTCTCTCTTCAGCAGCAAATCATAATTACTCTAACGGCAGTAATTAGAAATCACAAGCTACCATACTGATCCTACCTAGTATATAATAGTCAGCATCCTTAAATATTTTTGGTCCAAGTGAAAATAGATAGAATGTGTTGTTTGATTCATCTTTGAGCTCCTGATATGCTTAGTCTACACAGCAGGGTCTATATGTTCACACAGAAACTGGGGCAGAGCACCCCCCACACTGTAACGTATCCTTATTCAGTTGGTTTGGCACTGAGATAATAAAAAAGGCAGATTTATTTTCCTCAGACTTTACCAAGGAAACATAGTGATCAGGCATTTCTCCTGTGGCCCCATACAGTTCCTGGTACTTGTGTCCTCTGCTATCCACCTGCCAGTGGGCTTGCCCAACCATCTGGCTGAGTCACACTGTTTGAGTTTAGGCCTAAAAATCTCCTCATGTATTTCTCCTTCCTTTCCATTATGCATCCCACCATACCCCAGCCTTGCTGCCATATTTCTCAATAACTGCTGCTTAAGTTGGCTTAGGTTCAGAGTCCGGCAGAACAGAACTGGAGTGCAGAATGTGGCGTCCACCATGCCATCATCACCTCAGGAATCTTTGCAGTGTTTTTTGGAACCTGTTATGGTATTTTAACTCAGTGAGACCTCAGAAACCAGGAATCTTCCCCGTGTAGAGGTTGCACTGAGGTGAAGCAGTCATGCAAGTGTGAAGCAGCCATTCCACAGCTCCAGTATACTCATTATTCTACCTGCACTGAGTGACAACCCCCAAGAAGAGTATGGGTTGGTTGATCCCTAGAAAGAAAAGCTGGTATATGTTATCATAGAGCCTTAGTGAATAAAAGCATGATAATGACATTTTAAAAACAATTATGGAGATAAAGGACCCAAATACATTCTCTATAGATTTATTTCCAAATGAGTGAATACCAGTAATTCTATCTTGCTTAATGTAAGTTTTCAAAAAATGTGATGCTGACATTTTCTCCCACATAAACAATTTATAAGTGCATATTATATACAGATGTATACAAACACAGTTTATGAGATAGTAGCATCTTAAAATAAAAGTATCTATTCACACATGTGTGTGCATTTGCCTTCATTTAAGCTACCCTCTTTGCTGAGAATTCAGCCTACAAGGCTTAGTTTGACACGCCACAGTGTAGAATCTTTGAGACACTTTAATAGGTAATTGCACAAGTCTAGGTACATTGCTATTAGAGTTCTTGTTGTCATGTTTCAGAAATTTCTTTAAATGGTCCCACTTTAAATAATTCCAAAACAAGACCATTACTCTAAAGAAATTTATGCTAAGAATTCTTGGTAACAGAAGAAAAACCATGAAATTTCAGCTATATCTTCATGGTTCTGATTTGTGCAGGCAAACACCTCTTGGAAGGTTACTAGTTCCTTCAAATCATCATCGCCTCTACCCCTTCAAGATGTGTGCCCCATAGTCCAACTGTCATTCAGACCATTCTCAGAAGAGCTTCCTTGCAGAAGGAACCTTGCCATCCTAACATCTAGATTAAGTTTCACTTTTTAAGACCTTAAATTGTATTACATTCCTCAATATAATAAGCTCAATATAATTACAAGATAATCATCCTTGTTTACTACATTGCATGTTCCAAACCATAAAACTTATTGATGATGGAACTGACCATCATCTTTCTCACCACTGTAATTCCCACCATAACCATTATGCAGACATTTAAATGAATATGTGTATGAGTGTCAGGTAATGCAGATGTGCAGCATAACCTGCCCATACTCCTCATCATGTGCTTCTGGCATTTCCAGACTCGCCAAGATATGTGCATGATGTCACTGTGACAGAATGGATCCTTCCTGGATTATGGGCAGACAATCAAAAAAGGTTAGTCTTTAGTTTCAACAATCTTAGTTTCACCTGGCTCTTTACTTAGGAGTGATTCTGTACTCTCATGTTTTTTCATTATGTATTGTGACCTTACTTGAATCATGGATATGCATTTTTCCTTCCACTGTATCATCAGAGTGCATCATTTGGTACATATTTTCGGGTCTCATAAGACTACTTATGTATGAACTCTGAAAAATAAACATAATCAGAAATGGAACTACAAAATGGCTGGCATATTGATCATGAGTTCTCCTAATATCCTAAAGTCCCTGTAGCCATCCACTAGTGATGCAATGAATATTATTTCCTTACCTGGAGATTCAGTTTTCCCCTTGTTGGCATTTTCATCAATATATCTATACTAGATGACCTTGGTTATATTAAATAAGCTTTCTTATCACCAATTCTCTTCTCTTGGATAAAAATAACATCATACTAAGAGATAAAACAAGGATGCACACCCAATCAACTTACATTGAACAAATGAATTATATTTCTAGATCTCATTCAAATATATAAAAATCATCAAACAAGCAGAAGGTGATCATTGTGTTCAAGTCCTTTCATTCTTCTGACAATGCAGCTGAGAATACCAAGTTTCTGCAGATTGGTTAACTAGGTTACAGATGTCTACCTTAAGTTAGCAAACAAAGCCTGCATCTCAGAAAAAATATGAGAAACTTGATTTTTTATATGTTATTTATCAGTTGTGGATCAATTGGGTAGTTGCAATCTATAACATTTATTTAACTTTTTTGTGTGTGTTTTGAATAATATTAAACCCCCCACCTCCTCCACAATACACCCCATGTAGTACTCATTGAAATTTGTGTTCTAATTCATTTTTTTTAAACTTCAACTTACTTTCTGCTGCCTAATTATTCTTGACTGTCCTCAACTGAAGCACAGTTGCTTAGCAGGGAATATGTATTCAGAAAGAATTTTTTCTCCATCTCCAAGCAGTTAATAATTGACACTCACTCTTTGACTAGTAGAGAGGTAGAAGACACCCAACTCTCTTCTCCATGTTAGAAGTTGGGCTGCCTTTGGCCTACATAGGTTTTTCTTTTTTACTTGATATGATATCTTTTTAAAAATTTTTCCTTCTTTCTTCATATTTTTTATTTAAAAATTTACTTTTCATTTTACATACTAACACAAATCCCCCCTCCCACCCTTTCTCCAGCTTCCTCAGTTCCTCCCCTTTCCACCTGCCATCCATTCCTCACAGAGAGTAAGGCCTTCCTTGGGGAGTCACCAAGGTCTGTCGAAGCAACGTGAGAAAGGATCAGGCTCTGCCCCCCCCCCCGCCGTATCAAGGCTGGGCAAGATATCCCACCTTAGGAAATGGGCTACAAGAAGCAAGTTCATGTACCTGGGAAGGTCCTGATGTGACTGCCAGAGGTTCCCCAGCAGATCAAGTCACGTTAACTGTCAGCCACATTCAGAGGGTCCAATTCAGTTCCATGTTGGTTTCTAGCTGTCAGTCCATAGTGTGTGAGCTCCCACTAGCGCAGGCCAGCTGTCTCTGGTTTTTGCCAGCATGCTTTTGAGCATTCTGCTCATATGATCCCTCCTCCCTCTCTTCAATTCAACTTCAGGAGCTCAACCCAGGCCCTAAGTGTGGGTCACTACATCTGCTTCCATCAGTTACTAGATGTAGATTCTATGATGAAAATTAGGCTAGTCATTAATCTGATTTAGGGGAAGAACCTTTCATACACATTCTCCACTACTTTTAGGAGCCCAAGCTGGGCTCATCGTTGTAGATTCCTGAGAATTTCTCTAACACCAGGTATCTCCCTACCGCCTTAATGGCTCCCTCTATCAAGATATCCCTTTCATTGTTCTCTTCCTCCATCCCTCCCACAACTTGATCTTCTTCGTCCCTTATGTTCCAATCCCCCATCCCCTCCATTCTACCCCCTCTTCCAGCTTACCCAGGAGATCTTAACTATTTCCCTTCCTGGGACCCTCCAGGTGTGTCTCACTTAGGGTGTCCCTTCTTACCAAGATTCTCTGGTATTGTGAATTGTAGCTTGGTTATCCTTTGCTTTTCATCTAGTATCCACTTATGAGTGAATACATATTGTGTTTGTATCTCTGGGTGTGGGTTACCTCATTTAGAATGCTTTTTTTCTCATTTTATCAATTGCCTGCAAACTTCAAGATGATATTGTTTTTACTGTTGAGTAGTGCTTCATTCCATATTTTCTTTATCCATTCATCAGTTGATGGGAATCTAGGTTGTTTCTAGATTCTGACTGTTACAAATAATGCTTCTATGAACACTGTTGAGCAAATGTCCTTTCAGTATGATAGTGTGTCATTTGGGTATATGCCCAAGAGTGGTATTGCTGAGTCTTGAGGTAGACTGAATCCTAATTTTCTGAGAAACCTCCATACTATTTCCAAATAGGCTGAGCAAGTTTGCACTCCTATCAGCATTGGAGGAGTGTTCCCCTTAACCTACATCCTCTCCAACATAAGCCGTCATACGTGTTTTTGATCTTAGCCTTTCTGATAGTTGTAAGATGGTGTCTCGGTGTTGTTTTGATTTGCATTTCCCTGATGGCTAAGGATGTTGAACAATTCCATAAATGTCTTTCAGCCATTTTTAGGGCCATATTATAGAGGGCCATATTTTTACTTTGTTTGGTGGCCAGAAGACCGCTACACCATTTGAGTTTATTCTGTTAAGAATTCCCTGTTTAGAACTATACCCCATTTTTTAAATTGTCTTATTTGGTATTTTGGCACCTAGTTACTTAAATTCTTTATAAATATTGGAGATCAAACCTGTTAATCTCTGTTAGTTAAGGTCTGTTCCCAATCTGTAGGTGGCTGTTTGTCTTTTTGATCATACTCTTTGCCTTACACAAACTTCTTAGTTTCAGGAGGTCCCATTTACTGATGCTCTCAGAGTCTGTGCTACTGAAGTTATATTTAGGAATATAGCTCATCTCCTGTGCCAATGTGTTCATCTGCCCAGACTTTGCCTGTGCTGTCACAACCACTATGAATTCATATGAGCAATTGCCCTGTTGTCCCCAGGAGATATCTTCATGTCATATGTCAATGACATAGATCAATGACAGACCTAGGAACATTTTATATTTCTTAGACTGTTTCTGTACCATTTTGCACAATGATTCGTGAACCTTGATGAGAGGTGGGGGTATATAAGCCTACATTTCATATGGGGATAAACGTTCTGTAGTCTCTCATTCTCACACATTGGCCATTTGTTGGTATCTGTGTTAATACCATCTACTGCAAATAGAAGGTTTTCAGATTAGGAGTGACAGATGTATTATCTATGGGTATAAGAACATTTCATAAGGAGTCACTTTAATAATATGCCCATTTAGCAGCATAATTATCATAGGCTTTCTCTGAGTGCTTATGATATATTTAACTATAGGTCCTTGACCAGGTAATGTTGTTATGTATAGGCTTGATCTTGTGAAGTACATTTAAAATCTGATGAGAAATTAGTTGCTTACTTCCATGATGTGCCTGCCACAATTACAATATGAACATATCTTAATAATCAGCCTTTGTAGCTTGCAGATTTCACAGCTGGGTAATAGGGATATTTTGTCAATAGTTTGCATAGCATCTTACAGAACAATGAAAATTACTCAATAGAAATTTACCAGCCTTACTTAATGTTTTATGATGCAAGTATGTGGGATCTTTGGCAATAGAGTTCCATCATCAAGTTCTGGAAGATGAATAATCATACTGGCAAAAGCCTGTAATGTTTGGGGGAATCTATGGAACTTAATAGTTCAGAACTCTAAAAAAAATAACCAATTCCTCGAACTTTGCTTTTTTATACTTCATCTATTAACCTCTGGTATCTGTTAGGAGCTTTGCTGCCCTGCTATGGAGTAGCTCACTTTGATTCTCTCTCTCTCTCTCTCTCTCTCTCTCTCAATCTCTCTTTCTCTCTCTCTCTCTCTCTCTCTGTGTGTGTCTGTATGTGTGTCAGAGAGAGAGAGAGAGAGAGACATAGAGAGGAGAGAACTAGAGAGAGCAGTTGTACTCTTAACATGCTATCCAATGGTCAGTAGAGTAAATGCTTGTTGCATCCTCAGCAAGATCCAGTGTCTCTCACTGTGATACCCAGAGTGAAAACAGCATAAAGGTCAATGCTGACTGGCTTTAATAATTTCATAGGATAATGAAAAGTGAGAAGTAATAGTGATTTCCTACCTAGTATGTTCCTGGAAGAAACAGTAGGAATTAGGGAACAGCGCATAGACTTCCATAATGCACATGATGGACTATAGAAAAACTGAGAAAAAGAGAAGAGAGAAGCTAAGCTTCTGGGAAAGGGGAAATGAAAGCTTAATTTTTGTTGCATCAGTTAAATACATATAGAATGTATTTATCAGGATTTACAGTATTAATTAAATATAAATACATCATTCCCAAACAAAACTGACAAAGGTGGAACATTTTCAATTTGGTATGAATTTAGTTCTAAGAAATGATGAGGCTTATTAGAACTTTAAAGCAAAAGGAAAAGCATCTTATCTGGTAGCAGCAAGTGCTCTCTGTAGTAGGGTTTGTTGATAATGAACTTCTGAAAAGAATGGGAGGCTGGGCAGTGGTGGCACATACCTTTAATATCAGGACTTGGGAGGCAGAGGCAGGCTTATCTCTGTGAGTTCGAGCCCAGCCTGGTCTACAAGAGCTAGTTCCAGGAGAGGCTTCAAAACTACAGAGAAACCCTGTCTCAGAAAAATAAATAAATAAATAAAATAAAACCAAACCAAAACAAAAAAGGAATGAAAGAATGAGGTTAAATTACAAGCTGGAAAGCAACTGTGATTCTACACAGAGACAAAGTATAAAGTCAAGTACAGTTGGAGGTGGAGCAGAGAAATGTGACTTCCATATACCTTTCTAGTTTAGTAAAGTACACAGCTATGGACTGGAAATTAGAAAATTGCCTTTTAAGATACTAGAATGGTCACATGTAGGGGGACATGAACATCAAAGGCTGGACAACTGATAAAACTTCAATATCTAGGTGCAACCTGAGCTGACTCTCAGCAAACAAGGCAGAAGAAAACATATGCAGAGCAAGGAAACTTGCTAAAACATGTTTAAGGTAAATGCAATGGAAGCTACAGAAATAAGATGAGTTTGCATTCATGAGTAAACCAAGGGATACAGAGAAAGCTCCATGGGTAAGAGTGTTTGCTGCTCTCGAAAAGGACGGAGTTTCATTTCAAGCACCTGCTTCAGGTGACTTTAATTGACTAATTTCGGCTCCAAGAGACCCTGTATCCCCCTTTCTCCCACCCTCCCTCGGTCCTGCCTTCCTCCCCCATACACGCGCGCGCGCGCGCACACACACACACACACACACACACACACACTGAAATAAAACAACCTTGTAAAAAGAAGGGCATTCCAGAAGAACTAGATCATAAGAAAGATTTGTGTAAAACAGAATCTTCAGAAATTCTTAAAAACCATGGTTTTGGAGTACATCTTCAGTTACTTAGGATTCCATGGAGGATAATAGGAAAAAAAATGGTAGTATATCTGACTAAACACACAGAGAATGAACTGAGGAGAACGGAGAGCAGATGCCTATCCCAACTATCCTCAAATCCAATGATAGCACCCTAATTGTCCTTAGTGAGGATATTGAAGAAGAGACAATAGACAATGCCTTTGACTTTGTCCATATAATTAATTCTCTTGTACGACATTTCCAACACTCAGGTCTGTCAATTCCATTCATTTCTCAAATAGTCAATCTGGATATATCTCAGTCTTATCTTAGTATCAGAAATCATTGTATATAGAATCTTAAAAGCTTTCTCTATAGAGCAATCAGCTTAGTTCCTAGACATTTAACCTCTGTAGGTTTTAGGAAAATCTCAGACAATTTCACAAAACCATTATTATTAATGTGTAAAACCTGACAATATATATGCATTCATATATATGCTGTCAACATTGGATAAATTGCCTGTGCACAAATTTGTCTCAAGTTTCCAGATGCAACTTTCCTTATTTTATTCAAAATTACTCTCTTACTCACTCATATGAAACAACGACACCATTTTGTAAGTATGGATACTCAGAATGCCTAGAAGATGACTTTAGTTTTTACCCATATCATTGGGAAAACTTTGATAAACTTCTAAAGTTTGTTTATCTTATTCTGGGTCAAAAATAGTGATGTTAATTCTTCAGTAACTATCAATTATAAAATAATTATTATAGTGGGACTTTTTCTTGGGGCTGCCAGCTCACAGATAATGACATGAAGACATATTATTATGAAAGCTTGGCCTTAGCTTCGGAATTTTTTGAACTAGCTCTTATAAATTAATTAACCTCTTTCTATTAATCTACATTCTATCACATAGCTTTATTACCTCTTCTTAGTTTGGGACATCCACCTTGCTCTAAGTTTGCTGGCAAAAAATCGCACACCTAGATTACTTCTCCCAGTTTCTCTCTCTCTGTCTCTGCCTGGAAAGTTATCCTTATACCTTCAGCCTAGCTACTGGCTGTTCAGCTTTTTCTTACAACAGTCAGAGCAAGACATCTTCACACAGAGTACAAATATCCCACAACAGATTATTCTTTTTGATTTGGTATTGAAATAAATGGATAGAAATTGGTCTATAGGGATGGTCCAGAGATTAAAAGCTCTTGTTGCTCTTAACAGAGAACCAGAATTTGGTTCCAAACACTCATGCTGGTGATTCACAACTGCCTCTAACTCCAACTGCAGGGAAACAGAAACCCTGGAAGTACACACAGCACATGTATTCACTTGGACCCACATACATACACACAAATAAAACATTTTAAATAAATAAATAAGCAGAAAGAAATCTTGCTAGTGAATAGTTTCTAATCTATGACAATAATCAAAGAGATGGAGTAGTTACTGCACTGCAGTAAATTCCATGAAGGAGCCTGGTAGTGCTGGCGGTGGAAGGTCTCCTAGAGGGTTCCTTGCCACAGGCCCACTGTGATAACTCTGTGGTTCTGCAGGAGGCTGAGTGCACACACAGACAGACACATTCACACACATGCACACACACACGCGCGTGCGCGCACACACACACACATATACACACATTAGTGCTTGGGTCCTTCTCCCATTCCTCAGACAATGTGGAAAATGATTCATTTGTTTTCTCCTTTACATTTAACTCCATCAATAAGCGAAATCCTAAATCTCACTGGCTTTGTCTCACTTTCCTTTTGCATTCACACAAGACAACGGCTTTTCCCCAGAACTGGAGAAGCCTTTAGTAACAGTCTGTCCACTATCAGTTTTTCTGCTTTCTTATTAGATGAGTTAGGGGAAAAGCAAGACCATTCTTTCTGTAGGAATGCAGGATGCATCCTGCCTACACAGGTTTCTGTTAAATAAAGGAACCAGCACATGAGTGTTTTTTACACCAATAGTTCCTAATCTTGATCAAGACAAAAATTCCTGAAAGTGAAATCAATATTTTATATAATTGTGATTACTGGTATTTTGGTGGGAATTGAGTTTCTCAGATGGCCAGAAACCTTTTATTTCCCCCAGAGAAAGCTGATAGGAGTTGTCTCATCCACTCCCCATGCTGACACTGGAAAATAAGAAGCACGGGATATAAAAATGAGAAAATCATCATTTAATCTCAGAGTTTTGTTGTTTATTCTTTTATTCCTTTCCTGTAGACTGTGGTTCCTGTGGAACCTAGCTATGGACCTTAGATCAAAACTCAAGGCCTCAAAAATGATAATAGGTTTTGTAAGGTTCACAAGTCATTTCCCATAAAGTTTTTATAAGGCAACACCCCCCCCACTGCTTCCTTTTGAACAGGTGATCTTTCTTCTCACAGACACTCTTAATATTGTGATCTCATACTTTTTTTAGATCTTCAGGCCAAATTAATCTCATAACTATATGTCCTGGAACATCCAGGACCCTGAGCTAGAAACATCACTTTCTTTCATAAAACCCCCAGTCTAAGGTCCTGTACTATGGTAACAGAAAATTATAGAAGTAAAACTGTTGGGAACAGCAGTTGTCAGGCTTCCTAACGCTGCAAACCTTCAGTGCAGCTCCTCATGCTGTGGTGACCCCAACCAGAAAATTATTTTCTGTATTTCTACTTCATAACTGTAATTTTGCTGTATCTGTGTTTTCTGATGGTCTTAGGAAACCTCTTTAGAAGGGCTGTTTGACACCCAAAGGTATCATGACTCACAAATTGGGAACTACTGGTCTAGAAGAACAAAAATATCTAATAAAAAAGGAGAGTGGTTAAGAAGAGAAGAATATAAGAGTATAAGAGACAGTGTGTTCAATATATAGCAACGTAAAAGAATACATTTGGAGCACAGACAGTTCCATCAGGAAATTAAAAATAATGAACAAAAAGGAAATATGTGTGAGAATGAATTCACTGTAACTTATCCAAAGGGTAATTAAGTACTAAACTCTTCATGAAATACAATTCAGCCTGTGATGTCAGTCTCTTTCAGATCTAAAACTGCATGCGAGAATGTCTGGCCATCTGCCCAATTGGTTGCCTACTTGCCTTCCTTCATTCTCTCCCTTTATCCCTCCCTTCTCCCTTCCTTTCTTCCCTCCAACCCTCCCCTCTCTCCCTTCCTCTCTCCCTCTGCCTTTCCTTCCTTCCTTCCTTCCTTCCTTCCTTCCTTCCTTCCTTCCTCTCTCTCCCTTCCTTCCTTCCTTCCTTCCTTCTTCCTTCCTTCTTCCATTCCTTCTATTCAACCCATGTCTCCTTATTTATCTCTTTATATAGAAACAATAACCTCTTGATACCCAACACGTTGCCTGAACATATCTGCATCATAGCAATTCTGGTAGTTAATCATCCATGGCACTTCTCTGTCACTTCCTCCTTCACCGTCTAGTATCCACATACTAGCTGATGCGAAAATCCACTCTTTCCGGTGTATGCCATGAGTGTGATCTCCAAGATAAAAATATCACAAACCCAGAAGCTGCACAGTGTATTCCAAGTTCACCATGCCATAACCGACCATGAACTTGTACACATTTCCTGATACTCAGAGTGTTCCCATTGCATCTTTAGCATGCTTTCTTGTCTGACACCTTCTCCAGAGTTGTGGAATTAGATTCCTAATGTGTAAGGACCCAAAATAGTAACAACTCACAATATCTTTTAAGAAAGTAAGATAATACTATATGTAAAAATCAATTTAAAAAGCTAGCATTCACTTGATCCAGTAAGAGATTATAAAATAACAAAACCCAGAAAATGGTCATAAACATTACTGTGTTTGGATGTAAAGTGTATGAATATTCTGAGATATCCATATAATACTTTAATCTTAAAGTAAAAATTTCCAGCCTGAGGTAATAGCTTACTACTATAATTTTCACTTTTGAGGGTTTTGGTAGGGAGTATATTCTAAGTTTGAAGTCAGCCTGGTTTACATAGTGAGTTTTGGAGCAATATCCTCTGTCCAAAACAAACACAAAAGCAAAACCACAACAGTAAAAGTAGCTTTCCTCTAAATAAACAATACAGACGTTAGCAGCTATAGTCCACACGACTACTACTGCTTCAGACACAAGGAGTCACATTCACATTCTCTCTTACTGTCCTTTGATGAGGATCCCTGCCCCTACAAAACACTGGAATCTTCTGTATAAATGAACAGTTAACAGTTTGTCATACAGGGGAAATCATGGGCTATTGTAGACTTTGAGACTTAGAAAAATGCTGTTTTGTTCTGTCTACCTTCTGATTGTATCTGTTGTTGAGGCCTGTAGAATGTGGAGTAAACACATGCCACAGATGCACCTATACCTGGACCTTTTCATGATATATTTTCTAAAATTTTGATTGCAGACTGTAAGAGTTTTAAAATATCCTTGAACTGTGGTAGAAAAATCCTCTTTTCTTAAAGTGATTGAGCAGAAGTGTGTTTTATTGTTAATGGCTTTTAAATGTGTTTTGCAGTTTATAAAATTGATTTTCTATCAGTTTGGATAAAATGTATAGCTTGCTATTAAATATGGAGAAATTCTCTGAAATTTCCTTTACGTGAGCAAAAAGGTTTGGGATATTTTTCTGAGGATTAACTCTGAAAATGTATATTTTGCCCTATATCTCATTCCTTAGTTGTTGGAGACATCAGGGCATGTTAGTATGTGATCAGCCTTTGATTATGACCTTTCGGATCACAAACCTCTGTCAGTACAGACTGGGAAACAAACAGACGTGGAAGCTAAACTTTACTGGAGGACAGAACTTCACAACACATGGAATAAACCATAGGCTAGATTCAACTTTATTCAAGTCAAATGTCACCACAGTAGCCCCTCCAGTACCATCCAAAAGCAGATGGAATGTGACCTGGAAAAGTCACATTGGAGAAAAAGGTTATCCTGTGCAATAGAGAAATAGAGCAGCAGTTACGGGCACTTGATGCTCATTCAGAAGACTCAGGGTTCCTAGAACCCATGTGGCATATTAAAACTGTTTCTATGGACCTCTGTAGGTGCTAGCATACATGTGCTTCACATACATGCATCAGACTGAACAATGATAACAATATCAACTAAAAATACAATAATTCTTCAAAAATAAACAGATAAAAGTAATGAAGACCAATAATTTTCCTTGGTGGGAGTTCTAATATCTAATGTTTGAGCTTTACGAAGGTTTTATCTTCAGCCATTCTGCTCTCCTATGTCTGTTCCACGTGGATGGGGTCACAGAATGATATCCCATGATCCTGTTGCACACACCTTCAGTCCCACATCACACTCAGAAACCCATCACAAATGGATAATTGGGGAGCTGCAGAGAATTCAATAGATTCTTTTGCTTCTTTCTTGAATTTTACAAAGTGATTCTCAAGATAAAACTCATATAAGAATACACATGTCCAAAGTCCTCCCCTACTGCAGGTTTCAACTGGTAATACTTACATATTCACCAGTAACCATTTATCCTAATACCATAAACATATCACCTTTTTTTGAGGGCTTTGGAATATTCTTATATAGCTTCACAAAATGAATCATGTTGGTTTTCCAATGACATCCTATATTCAAAGTTCTTATATTTACCTGTCATGCTCTGTGACTAACTTTACTAGACACCAGCTACACAGCTGTAGGAGGGATGTGGTTGTCCCTTCTTCTGGGCAACTATGGGTGTTATCCCTGGATCTGCTGTTGTTGAGGGGATGCACAGGGGATCCACATGACTTAAATCATGCCTGTGATCTTCTCCTAAGGAAGCCTTGCAGATAAACAATAGTTAATCAGTTCACTTGGAACAATAGAGTAATAAGTAATAACAAACATGCTAAGAAGCAAATAGTCTGGAAGACCTTTGTCACTGTTCTATTTTCCTTTTGGGATGACATGCATAACTCAAAAAAATGTTCTTTGGATCTATACCTGGGAGCATATGGACACTTTATTTGATCTTATAAAGTTCATCATAGAAAGTAACAAGCAAATGAATGATACTTATGGAAGGTGAAAACTGAAAATATCAATGTAGCTTGGAGTAGAATTATTAAGGTAAACAACATTTTGACCTGATAATTCCATGTCCAAATTTCTTCTGTGGCAATCATCAGTGGGTCAAAGAGTTTCTTGATGGAGCAATGTTATTTACTGAAACAAATTGTTTGGGCAGATTACTAGTTACTGTATAACTTGCTAGTACTGTCACAGGAAGCACCATAAAGACTGGATGATCCCCAAACCCAGAAGTTCCACAGTAGTGTAATTTTCTTCATTACATCAACCACTTTTTAGGGGTTATGAATTCCTCTGTGTTTCCTGACACTCATTCATCTATGTACCTTTGGATAGAATTTCTTTTAATTCTTTGTCTTTTCCTTTTTTTAAAAAAAGTACATCACATCTACTGAATTAAGATCTAGTTGAAATATTTTGTTAACAATGTCATTTCTGTGAAGATCCCATATCTAAGTACATATATGTTCTGTGATTCTGGGGGAAAAAATTGAGATGTGACCTGTGGAGGGGAATGTGTTATTTATTCTTCAAAAAAAATCACATGATAGGAAATTCATGAGTCACTATATTACATGTATTTGATATTTTACAGTCATAAACAATTATGATGTTATGACATTTTACAAATAATTATAGGTACAAGAAAATATTCATGGGGAAATTAATTTTAAAATTTGTCTTATAAAATTATTGAGACTATAATCCCAATTATATAACTAATGCAATTCTCAATAAAACATTTTACAGAACCTAACTTTCTAGAACCTACCTTTTTATGTATCATATATATTTTCTTGAGATTGAATCCTACTGTGCATCCCTGGCTAGCATGGAGCTCTTTCTGCAGAGTTTTGAACTCAGAAAATATATGTGACTCTTCTTCTTTAACGCTGGGATTAAAGGATTTTCAACATGCTGTACCTGTCAGTGCCTCATATCTATAGCAAAGTTCACTGCCAAGAGTGTCTTCAGGAAACTTAAGACTATTCTGTGACACTCACTAGGAAATCATTTGCAACTGCCCCTTTCACTGGTTACCAGCTTCTGTTGCTATTCTGCCAGGGCCAACCATTTCCCTTCAGATGTTGCTATTCTGGCTGGTATGATGATCATGCGACATCTTTCACAAGGCTAAGACCTCACCTTCTTTTTGACCCTAAATCAATACCCATCTCTCTCTTGGGTTAAAAGCTCTCCTGACAACAAGCTGATTTATTGATTATAGTTGATAATTTTGTGGGTAAATGGAACAAGGTTTCGTTCTAATTATAATAGAAGCAGAAAGATTGACATACCAGTAGACACGGAAGTTTTATGTAAAACATTTGTTCCTGTAACTACTGCCCTTCCACTCCTATCAGTCAATATACACTAGACAAGCAAAAATTAGGTTGGAATGCAATGCGAACACTGGACACTTCCATGTGTGTCTAATGACATCACACTATGGTAAAACGTAGATGTCTCATGGGAAGTATTATTAGATATGTCAAAATAGATCCAAACCTTACTACCTTATAAATATATGTGTATAAGTGTGTAACTGTGAGTATGTCACCATTTGCTCTAAATTAAATATTCAGATATATGCTCTATGAGTGTTCATGCATGTGTCTTATATGGAGACAATGAAGAGGGAAATTGAGGAGGAGAGAGGACTAGAGACTAGTGTGGGACAAGAAAGGAGAAGAAAGGAAGTTACCAATTGGTATTGCTTTGCAAAATAATCACAGGAGAGACAGAGAAAGAACCCAGTGTGGTGAAATGTCTTCTTAGGAAGCTGTGGAACCCTAAGCATCCTCAAACTGAGGAAAAAATGCTTGAGTACTCTACATTCTTCAGTATTGATGGACATGCTCATGAACTAGGATCTGTGGTTATGATGAATTGCCTAGGCTCATCTAGAAAGTAAAATAAGATCACTGTCTTCTTCCACTTAATGCAAGTATACTGAGCATTTATTTCACACTGAGGGGGGAAATGATAGAAATCCTATTAAAGTTGATATGTTCTTAGTTGAAAACTTACAATAATTTTATAGTAATATTTATTTATAAGATATACTGTCGGTAATGCATATCCTGCCTTCCTTGAGACATTCTTATGAGGTCATGTGACTGCCTACAAAAGATGCAATATCGAGAATTTCTGAATCAAATTGCCTGGAGCTATGACTCTTAACCGTTCATGCTGAACAAAATCACCTTGAGGGCTTATTAAGACTCAGATTCTTCAGTGCTCTCTAGAGAGTCTGAATCAGTAGATAATTTACATTTCTAATCATGTCCCAGGAGACCCTGATGCTGTCCTTTCATGGATTTCAGTCGGAACAGCAGTGGTCCTGAAATGGGAGATGTACCAGGTTCCTTTTCTTGAAATTTCAAAACTGTGGGCAGGGAGAATTCCTGCTCATATTTACTTACTTGAATTTACTGACAAAGAAAATGTGGCTGAAGGAGAGAGAAACAACCTGTTCTCAAGCAAAACATATCCAATGTGGTAGAGACATTTCTGGGACACTGGCATGTTAAGAGGAAAGTCTTTCTACCCAACATCCCCACGCAATTCTTTTAAAATAAATATGTGTGTGTGTGTGTGTGTGTGTGTGTGTGTGTGTGTGTATGCATGTGCATGCATGTGTGAGTACAGGCATGTGTGTGTGTATTTGTGTATGTGTGTGTTTCAGATCCCAATTATGTTTGACACAACTCTTAGATTTCACTGACAAAGCTTTAAAAGTGATGTTTCTCCTTCACTCAGGCAACAACCTGGAGCAGGAGGCTTAGCTTTTGAGATGTGTCACAGCTGGTTTGGGAAAGCTGTGTTGAAAGCTTCAAGCTTTGGCACATCAGACATTAACTTAGCATTGAGCAGAAGTTTCAATGCTGGAGACAACAGACTCAGATGAATTAAATGCACATTTTTAATATCTCTGAAAAACCTAACCTTGAGGGGCAAGACTGAGCATTTTTAAGTGAGGGACAACACAGAGGGAGGAAAATTGGCTAAGTGTGCAGAAAGGCAGTGTGTTGTCAAATCCTAGATGCCCTTTTTGTGCTACAGAGGCTTTTCTTTCCAGACCATGGAATATTTCTAGTGAGCCTTCATTTGAGAGGTTAACATATCTATGCATCATTGAAACACAAAAACCATCATCTGCCATATGGCATTGGCATGGGAGGTCCTTCTGTCTATGTGTTGCTTTTATTGACTAATGAATAAAGAAACTGTCTTGGACTATGATAAGGCAAAAGAATAGAACTAGGTGGCAAAAACTAAAGTGATTTCTGGAGAGAGGAGGCAGGGTCAGAGAGATACCATGGAGCTGCTGAAGACAGACATGCCGAAACTTTAGCCAGTAAGCCACTGTCATGTGGCAATACAAAGATTAATAGAAATGGGTTAAATTAATACGTAAGAGTTAGCCAATAAGAAGCTAGAAGCTTATTCAATGGGCCAAGCAGTGATTTAATTAATATGGTTTCTGTGTGATTATTTTGGTTCTGGGCAGCCAGGACAAACGAGTGAGTGACTTCTCTCCCTCAAACAAATTGGCTCCAATGTGGCCAGCTAAAATCCACTTAAAATCCTGAGAGGGCTTACAAAGGAACTCTAGACTCATAAAAGCAAAGTTTATCCTCATTGTTTTTCAGCTGGTGGCTTGCTGCAGCTCCATTAAGAGAGGTTTTCCTAATTCATCCATAGCAGGAAAAAGCTGTGCAATTTTAAAACGTGGCTTTCTGGGCATGCTGCCGGCACGATCACTGGCTCTTATGGGAGACCACGTATTTGGATGGGGTTTGTGAGTAGCGTGCTGCAACTTGCTTGATGGCAATGTGGACCAGCTTTGTGCCTGGAACTGGGACAGTATGTGTGGCTCAGAGGTGCAAGTAGCTCCGCCATGCTGAACTGTGCGGAGTGAGCACTTTATATACCATAGTAATGGCGCAGTTTAAGTTTCAAGAAGCACTTAGCATTTTAAAAAGTGCTCTTGGACAGTAAAGAATTACTGATATCCAATAAAGACAAATCCAGATGAGTCATAGTGTTGGATAAATGTATGTAGGCTTGGAAGAGAGAAAAAAAAAAGAGTATAGAGAGCCACAAAATAAAGTTAATGCTTAAAAAAAAGAGGGGTAAAGCCTTTAAAGAGACAGAGTACAGTTAGTCATAGAATAAAAGGAACAAAGAAATTTAAGCCATGTAAACTTAGGACTTTTCATGACAATGAGACACATCTGCTGCTGGCAGCACAAGCTGCTTCAAGAGGAAGATGGGCATCGAAGAGGATCCTTATGGAGTTGGTTAGCCATTTGGGCAAGAAACTGCACCTGCCTGGACTGCTAAATTGGACATGCAGGACCCACAGAGAAATGATTTCTACATTTGCCTAAAGGTGAGATGATCCTTTGGGGTTCCTGCTTCATGAAAGATTCTGCTAGACATTGTGCAGGACACAAAAGAAACTGACTGGCAAACTGCCAATATGGGCAGAACTGTCTTTGAAGTTTCCTGCTTGATGGAAAAGTCTGCTGGATGCTATGGGCCTGAGGGCTGAAGATGGATACCCCAATGGTACAGAAGAACTTTGGGTTACTGTCCAGGCATCAATATGTATCTGTCAATTCTAGAATTTTAGAAGTTGCTTAAAATGTACTTCTTGTTTACTTAGGTAATATTATATCCTTGTGGAATCTTTGATGGAGTTGAAGAATAGATAGTAACAATAAGTTTTCCTTAGTTATGATAAAAGATAAAATAGATATAACTGTAATTCTTGTTTGATACTCATTTTGTTATTTGTAATTTTACTATGTTAAAGTTAAAGCCTTCCTTTTGGTTTAACAGAAAAGGAGAAATGGTGTGGGACGTCCTTCTGTCTATGTGTTGCTTAATGATTATGTATTGATTATGAATAAATTATGTATTGATTAATGAATAAAGAAACTGTCTTGGCTTATAGAATGGGAGGAGGAAGACAGCATCAGAGGGATGCCATGGAGTCATCGGCAGAGACAGATGTTGGTTGGAACTTTAGCTGGTAAACCACAGCAACATGGCAATATACAGAATAACAGAGATGGGTTAGTTTAGGATACGAGTTTAGCCAGAAATATGCTTAAGCTATTGGCCAAACAGTATTGCAAATAATATGGTTTTCTGTGTGGTTATTTCATGGCTGGGTGGCCGGGACAAACAAGTGACCCTTCCCCCAACATGGCATACTATGTTCTATTGTTTATTTTTGTTTAAGAGATCCATACTCCCTGCTGGTCATCTTCTGGATTCCAAACATGGAAAAATTAAAAGAAAACATCATGGAAGAAGCATTTGACACATAATAAGTAAAGCATACTATCTTCTAGTTATAATTTGTCTGGAACTTTTCTACATTTCTCAGCTATTGATTCATCTCAGTCTTATTATAACCAATGTGTTCAATTGGAGTTATCAATAATAGCCCTCACCTCACTATGGCCTCCAAGTTCTCAGATGAGAGGAAGAGTAAAACACCTTAAAACAAACAAAATTATCAGTGATTCAGTTTAGTGTCAAAGGCATGTTGAAGCCGAAAAAGACCAAAAGACAGGGCCCTGTTATGTGTTACAAAATTTGTTAATGCAAAAAAAACCCAAATACAAACACTACTGATTGAAATTAAAAGTACTTCCCCATTAAATATATAAATGATAAGAAAGTTAACCAAACTTATTACCAATTAGAGAAAGGGATAAATCTATTGGTAGACTCTACTGCCAATTAGAATCTGGAGAGAAGATCAAAATACAATAATCTTATAAGATATAGCTTTATGCATATATAAGCTTCGACTTCTTTCAATTCTATGATGACTGACACATCATAAGAAAAAAAATAAAACTAGCAGACGTTAGCAAATGAGAATTCAGGAAAGGAACCAAAACTGTGAAGTAAAGAAGGGCATGCACGTCCAAAAGGGATCTGGAAGATCAGGCTAAGACCATGGGTCAAGGTGGCAATCCTGAGAAAAACAAACACAGTTGGTGTGTGTGTGTGTGTGTGCTTATAACTGTGTGTATGTATATATGTGTACATGTGAGTGTGCACGTGTGTTCAGAGGCACTCTTACCTACTTGCAAGTGGACGTGGGAGCTATCTTAACCTATTTTTGATACAGGGTCTCTCAGGGGAACCCGTAGCTCATTGAAACCTTTTAGGGGTTTGCTCACCATGCTGATCCTGTTAATACCATTCATGATTCGCGGGAAGAGACCTCAATACCAACATTTTCAAGACTTAAGAGATTGATTCCCAAAGTGCACACAGGTAAGTACCAGAGGTCCAAGATGTCAGTGGAGAATGCATTTGTGTTGTGCTGGGAACAGTATTAGAGGTATAATTGTAACAGACCCCAGAAGGTGTGAGAGAATCACAATTTTCTTCAGAAAAAAATGTCAGCAAAAGAGGATTTGCTATTTATGAGTGAGTCATAGAAATGATCTCTTACTTTTAAATCCACTCCTGACGGAGATGCAATGAATAACTTTGGAATAATGGAGAGGACGTAGAGCACTCCACAACTGTAGCTGACAAGCAGTACCAGTGTTTAAGAGGATTGAGTCTGATTGCAAAGAAAATTTTCTTGGCACCAGAATTCTCTAAAACACCATTGCATGCTACAGCTAGATTATTTTGGGAAATGAAAAACAAGCCAGTATAACAAACTTCAGTATTGTCTTCTTTTAAGAAGTTATTATGGCTGTCCCAACCGTCTTCCATCACGCAAGAAAAGTTATTACTAGTATAATCCTCTTCAAGAGAAGAGCACCTCAGAACTGATTACTAAGATTTATCAACATATTAGTTTTTTAAATTAAGCATGTACATTTATATATGCAATGGTATTGTACACTAATATGACCAAATACAGTATAAACAAAACTTCTATGTGTGCTGGAAATTAAAATAACATGAATGGTATTACAGTGACCTTTAGTAGCCCTGGCCATAATTTTTCTATGGCTATAGAAAGGATGAATGAAATACCATGGAAAGATGCCAGACTTACAAAATCAAGGTCTGCAGACTCCCTTTTACCACACTTTCTCCTGACACTGTTGCAAAATTATCGTATTCAAGTCCTTATAACTCACTTTACCTTAATCTAAAGGCCTTATAACAATTGTGGGGACTAGAACAAAAATAACAAGCAACAATACCAGAGTGTGGGAACCATGTAATATTCTGAGGTGCAGGTTTAAAAGATGCCAAGTACAGTTGCCTCAGATATCAACTTAATTTCTCCTCTTTTCCAGAGTAAACAATCAAGCAAATATTGACTTACTTCACTTGCTCTTCTTCTCTTTATCTTTCATTTTCATGATGTACAGGAATTTTGAAGTTAGAGATCAAAGGGTACTAATGAATCTACAAGTCCTAATGGCAAATATGCATCATTATAGTTGGCTAAACAAATGGCTCAAGCAGGTTAGAGTGTGTGTTTGGATACAGTATTTTTCCAACTTAATGTCTTCAAATTCAGAACATTATTTGAAAGTGGTAAATCACCCAGTTATTTGCGCACTTAGTTGCTTTTGGATCAATGCAACCATTAGGGTTTTTTCTAATGTAATGCTAATACTGTGTAACATCCAGTTTCTTTCTATAATCCCTCAACTATGCATGATTAGTATGAATTCACTCTTAAATTCTTAGTCTATAAATATAAACTACATTGCTTTGTTTCCAATAAGTTTTAAAAATGAAGAGGGAATGCATATATTTTAATAAATACATGCACTAAGTACCTGAAATTTTAAAAAGTCATTCATTTATGTATTTATTCTTTGACAGTTTCATACTCTTTTATATTGAATTCTAGTGGCTTTGAGCGCTGTTCTCCTTGCCTGCTTTTCCTTTCCTGAAAGAAGTTGTTTTGCACTGCATGTATGAGGCACACTCAACTCATAAATTGAGAATTAGCCCCAGTGAGCAGTGTCAAGATGCCTTTGGAAGTGCTTGAATCACTCAGGGTAAACTTTCTATGAACAGAAATAGTTCTTCAATAAAAGAAACGAATGTCATTTGTTCCATACACCTACTCACTGATGTCACTCCAAGAATTGACCACCTATGAAGCAGGGAGAAAACTTGTAGCAAACACTCTCATGAGGTCATGACTTGATCTTGCTTCTCTCAGTTCTAAAATTAGGAAAAATAAATGCATTCTGTTGATAAATTGTCCATTCTAAGGCATTTTGTTATAGCATTCTCACTGGATTAAAATGGAAGTTTTCATTCTTAAAAACAGACAAAAATCAAATGTATCTAAACACACTAAGGAGATTTACATACCAAATAAGGCATTTTTAACATGATCTGTAACTAACAACGGTTCAGTGTGACATGGATGCATTCATGCAAACATGAATTTATAGAAGTCCAAAGAAATAAGATGCATTTTTATAATTGAAAATGTTTTTCCACTGGGAGAATTTTTCAAAGAGCTCAATGGTTGATGTGGTACAGGGTCTCTCTTCACATATGTACAATATTTTCTAATGAGTTTAAACTGTTACTAGGTTCTTATCAACTGCCTTTCATTTAGAGTAGATAGACATATTTGTTATCTCTAAAATATTATAATGTTGCTGGAAATGAAGGAAAGTTTAGAGGCCTGGCTTATACAGGTGGTTTACCTGAGGATAAGTTTATTCTCAAATCTGCTTCTTCATGGCTTATCTAGCTAAAAAGTTATTTGTAGGTATATTAAAAAGGTCATTTTGTGGTAGATCCAGTCTTCCCTACGAGACCAGCAGAGGTATCTGCTCAAGGAAGAGATTGACCGCTGCAGCATAGTGTGGAAGCAGTCTCAGCCTAAAATAGGGAAACAAGGTGGCAGGCACTGAGCAGAAAGACTAAAGCTGCTTTGCAGAAGGATCCTGTTGCTTCAAAGAATACAGGCAGGGAGTACAGCTGACAGAGGGGGTGCAGGAGTTGCACAGACAAGGAGAATGCCCAGCCATAGAGGGTCCTTCTGAGAGCATAGACCGGCAGTACACAAGGCAGATGGGGTGAATGAGATGCACAGACAAGGAGCATGCCAGGTCATAGAGGGCCCTCTGGGAATACAAGCAAGGGTTATACTAGGCAGACGGGGTAGAGGAAATGCACAGACAGTGAGCATTCCTGGCTACACAAGGTAAATCTGAGAACATAGGCAGGTAGTACACCAGGCAGAGGGAGTGCAGGAGATACACAGACAGAGAGCATGCCTGGCCACAGAGGGTCCTATGAAGGACCCATTCTGCAGAATGGAATGATATTCTTAAGAGCACCCCAGCTTCCATCTCCAGAATGCTGGCATGTTAAATGCTCCCTGTCAAGGGAAGACTGGGGAAAAGAGGCAAATAATTAATAAGGGCTTGCTCCATTACTGAAGTGCATGATGGAGTCTGAGCTGTGAATTCAGGGTCACGTGTGGATGAGGAAACTGGGTCTCAGGACTAGAGAGCCAGGAAACAGTCACTAAAGCAGTAGTGAGGCTGGTAATGCTGAGACATGAAGCTTCAAAAAATGCAAGGACTAAATGAGAGTAATCTAAAGCTGTGTCTCTCAGGACATGAAGGAGTATTGATAAGTGGCTTGATACAATTTGTGAGGATGTGTAAACCAGTTTTATAGGACAAAAAAAGTGGACAGGCAGTGTGAGGATGGGCAAGCTATTTATTATATTGCTTTTAGCGATTTTAAAACACCATGTCACTTATAATACTAATACTATGACCTATCACAAAAAAAAGATGAGGTCTAATCCCTCTAGGTCAGAATGTCATTCTGTTGGTGGAATATCAAGTAATATCAGCATGGTTGTGAATGCAAGTGCCATTTTGGCCGAGGAAGCTATGGGGGACAGTTTCTGCTGTAACTTAGTGTGTCTGCAACCAGAGACTTTGTATGCCTGCAATTCTTTAAAATCTCCCTTCACTTATTTTTTTCTTCCCTTCCTTCATTGTGTGTCTACTTCCCAGGACTCCATGCCAAACCTTCAAACACTTTTCTCTTTCCTATGGAGATAGGAAAGGAAAGGAAATTGATGCAGTGGCGGGCCTAACATGACATTTGAAAAGTGACTTTTTGATTTTCAATTAACCTTGCACAAAGAGGAAATATTGAAATCCGTCCCTTTGTTCTTGGCTGGGTCTGCAGACAGGCTGTTTGGTGCTGCCGGCTAAAAGGACTTTGGGTGGAGTGGTAGGAAAGGAAGAGGCCAAAAGAGGAATCGAATCTGCACATGCCATAGTTCTGTTTCTATTCGCACAGATACCTATAGTAATTACTCTCAGAAGGGAAACAGGTAGGAGAGAAAACACTCATGTCGTTTGTTTGACTTAATTGTATGCTTTTATGAGCCGTCTGGCTGGAAGGATTAAAGTTACTTTTAATAACGCTTCCTTTCAGGAAGAATTTGATTTGAAGTTTCCCAGCAGGAACTCCAGGTCCACAGCAGGGCCTGCTACCTATGCCCCCTCCTCCTTTCCCTTAGAGGCAGCCCTCTCCCCTTCCCTTATTTGAAAATGCCCATTGTTCTGTTTGGAGGAAAGATGCTGTCACTGTAATGGAACGCATCGTGTTAACTCCCTCGTGAACACTTTGCAGATTTCCTACGCAATCTTTGCGAAAGCAAATATCCCTTCTTACCCCACTCCTCCTCCGAGAGGAAACCTTGAAAATTAGAAACGAAAAATATACTAGCTTGACTCTTTGGACCTCATGGGACTGCGTGTGAACCCTGCATGGCGACAATAACAGTTTCTATAGACACATACAGACACATTATGGGGCACTGTTACCCAGATGGAGCCTTTCCGTCAGCTTTCTTCTTTGTGTCTGTTCTTGCAGGCTTTGCTCCTGTCTCCCTAGCTGTTTGCTCTGTGTCTTTCTTCTCACGGCCTTTGTCTGTTGCTTCCCCCTTTGCGACTTCAGTCTGGTGGGTCTCAGGCGGGGTGACGTCAGTGAAGTCCGATGAGGCTGTCTGAGGGCCAGAACTGTCCTGGATGGACCTCGGATGCCCAGCTTGGGTCCAAAGAGGATGTCGGGGGCCCACCCAGACTGAGCGGTACATTCAGGAGTCAGAGCACAGAGGACACTGCATTTGGTCCCTAGATGGCAGCAGGATGCCGAAGCTGGGGCAGCTCTAGGCAACATGTTCAGGTCTATTTTCTTGAACAGATTGCCAGTGGATAAGGCGGCCAAACAGCCTGGCACGTCCCCGGAGTGCAGGTCAAGCAGAAGAGCCAGGCGTAGGACTGCAGCTGGCGGGGCCTTCCAGGTCAGCTCCGGACAGACGTGCTAGGAAAAAGGCGAGTGTGGCCTCCAGGAGACTGTGGTGGTAAAAGCAGCGACTTCAGATGGTGACAAAGTCCTCTAGGCTTGAAAACACAAAACAGCAACCTGTGTGAAAACATTGTTGAGGGGGTGCTATGTGGGCAGATGCAAACTTCATTTTGAGCACCCCAGACATAAAGATGCAATGTGTCTACCATCCCTGAATGCGGGTATCTTCCTTGTCAAAACCAGGGTGCAAAGCACAAATCAGGATCATTAGGACCATGGACAGGAACAAAGGAGAAAGGAGGCAAGTAGCAGCAACAGCCCTGGTTGCAGGTTTAAGCCAGAGCAGGACTGTCCTCCCCACACTGTACTTCCTGTTCTCAGGCCGTTTGTTTTTGATATCCAGAGACACCTTATTTGAACGCAAGGCAGACAGGAGGCTCTACTCTAGCTTAAAAGCTATCAGCCACCTCTTTTACAGGCCTCCATCCCCTGAAAATCCCATGAATCTGAAATCTTCCATTCTAGAAACTTATTTCTACCCACTAGCTCGTCCCCAAAGGGAGGAGGATTGCACAGAGAAAGCAGAAACAATTGTCAAAAATTTCACTGTTAGCGTGGCATCTGACCTACAGCGTGAATCAGAGAATTCTCAACATCACTGAATCAGAGGGAAAAATCCATTTTCTGAATCCCTCCTCTTAAAGACCACTTAGGGATATCTTTGCCAGCGGGTCATCGCTGAAGCCTCTCTCCAAAGGCTCCAGGAGAGAGGTTACCGACGTTCATACTTTCTCTGGCTTGTGGTTGTGTCTCTTTCAGTGTCTCCCGCTCCCAAATTTCACCAAACAGGCTACAACTGGATTTACACTCTCCTGATCCAAGAAATTATACAGTCCATGTAAAATACAGGCAAATCCACACTGAGGAGAGGGAAAACTCACTGCTTCTAGTGTTATGTACTGTTGCTTATAGGACTGCAAATTGAAACAGAGTGGTGCAGGCATAAGAGCAAGAAAACAAAGGATCAAACAAAAGGCTAGTCAGTGCCTCCCATCATTCCCGAAACATGCACTACATCTTGGGCCATACACAAAGTCACTATTATCAACCACCTTCTTATCATGTTTGAATCCTGAGACCTTAACCCTGTTCCTCCTGTCAGTGATTTCACCAATCTAATATCACAATGCTGAGCCACATAATATCTACTTCTTTGGGGTTAATAACTCCTCTATTCAAATCCGTCTACTTCCCAAAATCCTCAGTTTTGACAATGTACCCTGATAGTCAGCTTCTTATTTCCCCACCCTAAATAGTTTTGGCTGTCAATCTAGCCAGCCTGACTCTGAGCCTTCTCCTCTGGTAAAAGTGTAAGCATAACTGAGAGTGGTGGTAGGCAGCATGGAAATTGATTCTCCTTAAATTAAGGAGCAAGACAGTATTGGCGGCACCCGCCCTGCCTGCTCTGTTGTTATCAATAAATGCACTGCCTTCAGCTTACCCAGGATCTTAATGCTGCCCATTGTTTGGTTTACCTATTTAACATTGGCTCCTTCATTTATTGTTTTCTTTCATACCGTCTTACTGAATGTGCCTCCTCAGGGTTCCCACCACTAATTTTTGATCTTTATAGTAGATATTCTGCTCCATTTTATTGTTTTGCAGAAGAATGAAATCCTGTAGGGATTGTGGAAATTAAGGCCCTGGTCTCTATCCTAAGTATCATTCTTTCTGGGTCCCCTTCTTACTTCTTTTCCCTTGGCCTCAATAGCTGGAGATTCTTTAAATGATACATGGTACACTCTTTAGGATTCTGCTCAGGTGCTGTAAGACTGAGTTACATATTTTTCATTTCCATTTTTGTCCTTGAATCAATTAACTCTCTCGTTCTCTAGATACTTGGTGGTTCTAAACTACTTGAGAGCAACATAGACACATACTGGCACTAACACACATGCAAGCACACACACATATACACATATACAAGCAAAAATAAGTACATATGCAAACATATACATACATATACGTCCTGTTATTCTGCTATGTCCTTTGCCTTTTTTCCTGCATGTGTGAGTAATGCAGAATGGCTTTCATATCCATTTTATATGATTCATCTTCAACCTTCATGACTCAAAGTTGAAAACAGGGATACTGACACTCAGTTCTAATGACATTAGATTCTTTGACATATAACAGGAGTTCAGGCTTTTCTTTTACTTAACAGAGCTAGGAGCATGGCTATAACAGTTCCACAACTGTTTTTCAGTAGATATGCAATCCCTATTTAACACATTCCTCAAGTCCAAAAACTTTATCTATTAATCTTAGTTTTAGAGACAAATGAAGAGTAATAAACAGTATTCAAACATGGTTTTGTGTGTAACCATCACACTGCTTTCAAAGCTATCGTCTGCCTGGGCACCAACACATCTTCTCTATAAATGTTCTGTGCCATATGACCTCATTGCTTGTTTTAGGTCTTAGATCTTGGTGAATACTGGTCCTAAGTCTCTGGTGAGACTTCAGTCTAACTAGTCAAGTATCTGTGACAGGAACTGGTGCAATAGTGCTTCTGACAGATTCATACTATGGTCAAGGAATATTCCTGATTTAAAATGGATGCTGTGAAGAGTCGAAAGATGGCAGCAGAGTGGAAATCTTGAAGGTCATGAAATAACTGCAGACAGTGAGCTGAATGTGAGAAGCAGAAGTAATGAAACTGTACTTGATCAGAGTTAAAATAATAATTCACGCCTTGGTTTTTCAGTTTTCTCAAAATGTGCCCTGGATGTGAGGCATCTCTATTAAGCTGATATTGCCCTAGTCTACGTTATTGGCTTTACTCTTCTGCTCATATAATCTAATGGAGCACTGCAAAGGTAAGTGTCAAAGTAGCCAAGCCTAGCCTAGTCAAGACTATGGGAAGGAGGAGAAAGAAAGAGGAGAACACTGATAAATTTCTGAAATATCAGACAAGACTTTAATCTTAGAAACTGATTTATATAATTTTATAAAATACCATTTATTTATGGACAAAGAACAATAAATGAGGAGAAGTACCTTTTGAATTAAAAGTCATTTCTAGAGCATTCAAATTAATCTGTTTAACACAAACTAGTTTTTACTTTTTTTTGTTATAGCCATCCTCACTATTACTACCACCACCACCACCATCATCACCATGACCATTATCATCACCATCGTCTACATGTACCAGGCATTGCTCAAAGAACTCTACGTGTGTAAGTTTAGTCTTTCCAGCTACTCCTTGATGTGGCTATTATAATAATCAAAACCTGTTATAAAGTTCAGGTCAATTGACTTTAACATGTAGTCAATCTTTGAAAACCACCAAATACAGGTATATTCTCATGTATTATCAAGACTACCTCAAAAAGATGAACAAGCCTTAAGATACATTTTTGCTGTAGCTTTTTATTTTTTTCTTTTAAGCTCTCCAAAGTTATCTACTTATTTTTTACCTCAGAAAATTAGTGTAGACATTCATTTGGCCAAACTTTTGTATCAACAGTGAAGTTTTGCATGGAGTTAATAGTATCCTTATAAGAAGGGTACCAAAAATCCACCTTCTTATTCTTTCACCTTATTAATAATACAAAATTACAGGCCAGGTATGATTATTCTGGTTCATGGTCCTAATACAGAGTCAAAGATATCAGATAATGGTGGCCATATTTATCAATGGTCCAAGGTTGAATAGGACATCAGACTCATGTGTCTATAAATATCTCTTCCTAATTCTCAAAACCCAGGCCTTCTACCTGAAAGACTTCTTTGTCTTGTTTTGTTTATATGTTATATGGCAATTTCATATAAGAATGTACCACATTTGTATCATGCTCATCACTCAGCTCTTATCCATCCACAAGTCCTACTGTCCTTTTCTCCCATTAAGTCCACATACTACTTGTCTTAGTTAGGGATTTTTTTGCTTTTTACTATGAAGAGACACCATTACCACAGCAACCTTTATAAAGGAAAACATTAGTTTCAGATGTTTAGTCTAATCTCTTCATGGTAGGAAACATAGCAGTGTGCAGGCAAAATCAGTGCTTGGGAAAGGATCTGAAAGTTCAACATCTTAAGTAGCAGGCAGCAGGAAGCAAACTGGTACACATTTTCTCCAAAAATGACACACCTACTCCAACAAGGTCATACCTCCTAATAGTGATTCCTCCAATGATCCTATGGGGGCCAATTATATTCAAACCATTGTACTCCACTCCCCGACCCCATAGGCTTGTAGTCATAACAAAATTAAAAATGTATTTAGCTCACCTTTAAAAGTCCCCATTGTCTGTAACAGTCTCAAATTTGTTTAGAAGTCCAAAATTCAAAGTCTCTTTCAAGAATCATAGAAATTTCTTTAATGTAATACCTTTAAAATCAAAATGAAAAGCCGATCACATACTTCCAACATATAATAACCCAGGATACACATTACCATTCCAAACTGAAGGAAAGGGATGACAGGAAGAAAATATTGAATAAAAACAAGACCAAAAACTAGATGGTCTAATACTAGAACCAGAAGGCCAAAGCTGCCAAGTTCTACTGCTTGCTGGGGTGAGAACATGACTCCCTCAACTCATTTACATCTTCACCACCTTTCTGTTTTGGGTGGTTTCCCTCACTGCCTATGCTTGGCTTTTTGGAACCTCACTCTGTAAACCATGCTGGCCTCAAACTCAGCGATCTACCAGGCTCTTTCTTCTGAGTGCTGGGATTAAAGACATGCACCATCACATCCAGTTCTAAACTTTTTTTAAAAAATCATTTTCACAGTTTGGAAATTTAGCTGGGTGGGACCTTGCCCTGAGGTCACCACAGCCTTTACTACATTTCTTAACCTGCTTAATGTCCTTACACTCTACTTCCTGGTGCTCCCTTTTTACTCAAATTGTACATTTTGTATTTGTCCTTAATTAGCTTGTTCCTTTTTACTATATGTCTTGATTAAAGGTAACATTAATATACCATATGGCAGAGTTTATCCTAGGCTGTTTTGAGATTTCTGCTGCCAATGGAATTAATTCAAATGTCTTCACTTTTGCCTCAGTCACACTCTTTGGGCAAGGGCAAAGAAGAGCCACATTCTTCACCAAAGAAAATATCATGAAAATGATCTCTAGGAAGCATAATAAAATTCTTCTTCTTTGAAACCTCAGGAGCAAGGTCCTACGGTTCAAACCACTCTCAGCACCATTGTTTTCCATACTCCTACTTGGATAGCTCATTAAACCCCACTTAAAGTATTCAACTGCTTTTCTAATCCATTGTCCCAAAGTCCATAATCTTCCAAACAAAAGCATGGTCTGACCTATCACAGCAATGCCCCACTCCTGTTCCAGCTTCTGTCCTACATAGGTTATTATAGCTGTGAGGAGACACCATGGCCTTGACAACTCTTATGAAAGAAAGCATTTATTTGGGGCTAGCTTACAGTTTCAGACGTCTAGCCCATCGTCTTCATGGAGGAAAACATAGCAATGTGCAGGCAAACATGGTGCTGGAGAATGAGATGAGAGTTCTACATCTTGATTCACATAACCACCCTAGTTTATGCTGTTTTGCTTATATTTTGCTTTTCTTTACTTTGTGAATAACTTTAATTAAGTAGGATGATTTAAACGGGCATAGGTGTCAAGTTATCAACAGGAGCATGAGTGATTTCCTGTGGTTACAATATGGAAGACAATGATTTTGCTAGATCCCTTAGGATTGATGGAACCACATCTGTACCTGCTTAAACAAAATGTTTACCATCTTAGTCCTGTGCACACTCTAACAAGGGAGGCTCAGTTTTTGCGAATTCACAAGTTCTACAGCCATGTCACACCAATAAAATAGGGTTCCAAGCCCTTCTTCTTATAGTTCAGCCCTTACAGTCTTCACCATATTTAATCCTAATTACTTGCCAGAAGTCCAACATCTTATCATTATAGACAAATTGAAATCTAAGCTTTGTAAAACTTAAATTTCATTGCGAGTTTTTGAGGTTGAAGAAAAAAAAAGCACATTCAAATAACTACAAGGCTTAGCATGTTAGGAAGAATCTTTGAAATTTATCCATGTTGTAAATTTTCTGTACACAAAGACTAACCAATTTTCTTCTTCCAGTTTGTGATATAGAAGATCAAGCTCTGCCAAACTGAAATTGCTAGAAAAAAAACTTCTGCTTCTGTTCAAAACAAAGAAGCAATTAATATTTTCAAGAAATTATGTTTCTAGACAGACACAGGTTTGAACATTAAAGAGGAAAGGGGGTAAGAAGGAAAAATGAAGAAAATCAAAAAGGAAGGACATCACACATACACACACACACACAGACAGACAGAGATAGAAACAGAGACAGAAAGATAGAGAGACAGAGAGAAGATCCAGTACAAGGTAATTCTATAGATTCATCAAGACTTGGGATGCAAGAATTATTGTCAAAAAATCGTGCTCCATAGAGTTATATCTTGTTTATCCCTACAAACAAACAAACAAAAACACATTTCCCTTAAATATTTCAAGTGAAATAAAACACTCTAGTGAATAAATTTTCATGCTCTCATGAAATTTTAGAAGCAGATTATTTTCCTGAAGTAACAACTGTGCTTAAGTGGGTTGAGAGGATAGTTTGATTAATAAAAATTGTCACAAGTTGAAGTGTATACTTTCTTTGAATTTGATGTTGTGAAAATTTTTCTTCGTTTTCTCCATTCATTTCTATATTTATTGTTATTTTTGTTCATGTTTTGTGTGTTTATATGTGCACATATATGTGGATACCCATGGGGCTTAGAAGATGGCATCTGTTCTCTGGAGCTGGAATTAAAGGTGGTTGTGAGCAGTCCAATTGAAATAGCTGGGAAAGTAGCAAAAGATCTCTTAATGGATGATCCTTATAGTTCTTTTCTTAATGACAAAGATATCCTGATCCCTGATTGAGTGATAATCTAGTGTGAAATATATTACTGTATACAACAGATTTAAATCACTGCACTAGACAAATCAGCCTACATGGTGACTCTGAAAGCCCTGATGCCCATGGCTGTCATTGTCTTGGAACCTTCCTTTTTGCTTCACAGTAGTTGTTCCCATGGTCATTTTGAAAAAGAGCAAGTCTTGTGAAAAGTATCTCCAGTTTTACCAGTCACAGTTCTTGTTCTTGGAATTGTGGTGATCACATCTGATTCACAAACTTCTTTCTGTAGGTCACTCAGGCAAGCATCAAGTATGCAAATAAATCACTTTTCCATCATGAAAACTACTCCATATTTAAGATCACGGCATGTTTGAATCATCTCCCTCCCTGAATTTTACAAGCTGGTTGCCTGTGATACATATCTTTTTACCTTTATATAGACATTAATATTAATAATATAACTTTACCCTGTTCCGGGGTATATGTAGACCTTGGCAATGTTGCATTTTCAAGACAGTGTAAAGTTTTTTGACAAATACATTTAATAAATTTTCCTGAATTTTGTTCCAAAGGTCATTGGATTATACTGAATAAAATGAGGGGTGTCTGTGAAATGGCAGGTAGAAGAAAATGTTATTTAAATGATTTTTAAAAACTGTAGACACAAAACCAACTTAGCTTCATTGGACTTAAATATTCAAGAGTATAATCTTTTGAAAATTTTATGGGAGCATTTTTAATTCCTACAAGGTTTTAAAAGAGAAAAGTGCTTTAGCACTTTTTAAAAAATATAATTGAAAAATTATATGTATTTGAACATAAACGAGAAGTTGACGTTCATTCAAAATGTTAGAATAAGCATATCTAGAAAATAGCACTCAAGTACTAATTTTCAACATAAGGATGTCTAGACTTGTCCATCTGTATTCAATGCTACAGTATGCTGAGACACAAGGCTGGTTGCCAAAACTGTAGGTGCTACGCAGTTGTTAGAACACGAAGGGTATACTATTCAAATCCACACAACTTTATTGTCAGAAAACTCTACCTGGTTAGGCATCCAGGGACTTCAAAGCTGAATGATGTGTTTCCTGACCTGAATGAAGTCGTATTGCTATCCATGATATTAGGGTTCACACTGGCAAGATGTGTCAAGCCACTTCATAAGAAGTCAAAAAAGCATAGTCTGTTATGCTACCTCAACCATCATTCTCTCCCTCCCTTTGAACAATTTCTTCAAACACTTTCCTGACTCAGGGGATTTAGACCTGCTATTTCCTGTCCACAAAATCTTCATTCTGTCCTCTAACATGTGGTCCAGGCAGCATGCACCAAAACACACAGAAATGCTTTAAGGATGACAAAGAATGTTATCACTCATTTTATTGGTCATATCTAAGTCCAAACTCCTGACTTCAATAATTTGTAATAGTGCAGGGATGGGTTCAGGTCTGCTTAATAAGAAAATCTGAATTAATAAATAAGGCAGAGCTACGCTTTATTTTACCACAGTATCCCATCAACCTGGAACAAATATCTATATCTATCTATCTATCTATCTATCTATCTATCTATCTATCTATCTATCTATTTATCTTCTATGTATCTATTTATGTCAGTTAGTACATTTCTCCCTGTATATGCATGAATTCACAAATGTTGATATAAACTCCCCAATTCAATGAACATGTTTCTGATATCAAAGCAATGGCATTGGTACTGAATTCGAAAGTAGCATGGTATTGTACTGTGCTGAATATTAAGAAAACTAACATCATCATCACCTAAACCATGATATCAGTAGTTATTTATCCTTGTAAATATATAAATAAGCATAAACATACACACATACATGCATGTATATATGTATGTATACATAGAACACATATATACATGCATACATACATATATTCTAGCTCTGGGACTATTGTTTTGGGATAGATGCAACTCTGGATGTTTTTTAACTCTAGGTCACCACCCTCCTTAGCCTCTCTACTGCTAGAATTACAAACATGCACCACTAGGTGCAATTCTGCCTGGTGGATTTTACGAATGGACATTGACAAATGCATGTGAGCAACTAGAAGAGCAACCAGATGGTAAAGTGCAGGACATGTGGGATGAGTTATTGTTGAAAGAAGTGAATGTTTAAACTGAAGATGAAAAGGAAACAGGTCTGACATTTTCCCAGAAACGAGAGATTAATCTGATTTTTTAAAGTTCCAAATAGGGTTTCTCATAGGTTAGTAAAAATTATTGGACGACAGAATTGAGCACAATATACAAAGATCCTCTAAACAGTGTAGTGAACAAATCACCAGGCAAGCATTCTCGTCACTCTTGGTATTTTTTTCTGAACTCTTAACTAAAATAGTTAAGCTGAGGTGGCCCCTCTGCGTCCACTAACATCTCTGTCTTACCTTCCACACTCAGAAAACCTTAGAGATATGTCAGATCAGCTTACCAGCCATCAAGGGCAACCCCATTCTTTGGGTGCTGCAGCATTCCAAAATTAAAGAGAATTAGGACTAATTCCTGCTAAGGATGGGATTTGTGCCCTCTTCCAGAAATAATGCTTTGTCCACTCGGGCTTCTCCCCTTTGTCACTCATCACCTGCTTGTTAGCCTTATACTTGCATTTTTATTGAATCTTTAATTTGTGTGTATGTGTGTGTTTCTGTGAGACAGAGCTTCTCTGTATAACAGCCTCGGCTATCCTAGAACTTTCTTTGTAGACCAGGCTAGCCCTAAACTCATAGAGATCAACTTGCTTCTGCCTCTGGAGTGCTGGCATTAAAGGCCTGTGCCATGATGCCTGGCAACTTTTAAATGTTTCTTAGACGATCCTCCTGGATCAAGTCACCAGTGTCACTGAATCTACATTAGGACAATGGCTACTCTGCCTAGGTCCCTACTCAGTTCCCCAATCTACAATTTCTCACTATAAGATCCTGGCTAATGAACTGATTTCAAAGTTTCTTCAGTAGTTCCTGATATCAGTGGCAGAAGCCACAGCAGGTGATCAAGTTAAAATTCCTTTCCTCCTACATGAAGTCAACCTGACCTATGACCAATTAGATCTTGAGGCCACAGCTTAGTTCCCCACCCATCATAACCATCTAACAAAAAAGCAGCCAATGAAAGAATATGTCAACTCCCCCCTCCCTACTTTGTAATATTCCCTCAGGCCATAGAATGAGGGCTAATTACTTAAACAGCCTCATGTGGGCTGAGAATCACTGGGTAGGAAAGTTGACTTGACATTTGGACTTTTAGAATATGGGGACTCTGATGAGATGAACATAACAACCTCTGCTGGTTTGTACCACTTTCAAACTGCTGGGGAACAGGGGACCTGACTTACAGACGAAATCTTCTATCCCTAAGATTCCCTTCCCCACCCTATAAAATCCTCAAACTCCCAGAGTCATGGTTTATAGTTTTCGTTTTAAAGGGTATGGTACTGCTCTTCATTATTCTGATTAAAAGACAATATGCTTTGGCATATTTGGGTAGAAAGATGGAGGGAGGGAGAGAGGGAGAGAGAGAAAGAGAAAGAGAATGAATGACAGTTGAAGAAATAGACCTAAACTGAGTTTATGTAGCTCAACAATAAAACCTCATATTGGGGATTGCACTGCTTAGGAAGACAGTGGCTGCAAAACCCAATAATTTGAGGTCACAGCCAGTGGCTGTTTAGTTCATCTAGCAATCTTGGTGAGTAGCTACACTCTAGGTGTGATGGTCTAAAAAGATCATTAGGACTTGATTTTTATCAGTAATTTGTCAGTTTGTACCTTCTAATTCAGATTGTTGGAATATATAGGATGTGATGAGACTTACTTTGTCTCCATTTTTTTATTATCTATTTAGAATCAGTGTTCTATTTTGTCCTTACAAAAGTGATTCTCAGATAGAACAGAAAGTTTAGAATTTTAAATCATTTCAAACATGAACTTAAAGAGCCAGGACTACGGGTGAAGTGATTAAAGAAACATGCAGATGTGATGTGTGGAGTGGACTGGAAGGAGTTAAATGCCTTAAGAACAGAAACGACAAGGCAAGAGCAGCCATCAATTTTGAGAAAACTTTCCTCCTTGTGGGGCAAAAGCCAATGGAATTTCTTCCATTAAGGAGCTCTGAGCCTATATATGACTTTTGTCTCTTCTCTGGTCCTAGTGGAAACTGAATAAGTATATGAGTTTTTTCCTTCATTACTTTTAAACTACTTTGAGCTTCCTCACCGGGGTATACACCCTGTATGATATAAGGCAGTATCAAGGAGGGGTGCCTCTGAGGATTCCTTTAACAAAATGAAAACAAAAAAATGTATCCATAACCTTCTCAATTGTAATTATATTTTGACACAATTTCAGAATTTATCAGAATAATGTCATTAACCACAACTTCAGAAAAAGTGTTTTTACATTCAAATAGAGTTCTAAACAATGACCATCAGGAAAGAACTAAACGAGATCATTGATTATAATCTACTTCTTCTCTTGCATGAGGAGGAGCTATCTAACAGTCTTGACTTCAATTTTTCCATATTATGTTTAGCAAGCAGGTACTTGCTTTCAGAAAGGTTACATTTTCCCCAGTGTCACCACCATTGTGGAGTAGGTGCAGAACTAAACAGAGACCTGATCATGACTGCTCTTCCCGCATGGTGCTCCAGTATAGTGCCATTTTGAAAATTATTTACATAGACAGATGTTTGAAGATAAAGCTCACTTGCAGCAGGTAACTGAACTAGTCTTTCTCTATATATTGAACATAAACTTCTCTAGGAGACTGGGTCTCACACTTTAGCTCAGGGTGACCTGGAATTTAGGATATAGTTGAGGTTCACTCTGTGATTGCAAATTCACAGCACTCCAACTGCCCCCCAGACTCCTGAGTATGCAGATTACAGGTGATAGCCAACTTAGCTGTGTGTTTTCTTTGATAAAACCCTTTTATAGCAATGCTTTGGGTTATAAAACCACAAACAATGTATTACCTATGAACTAGTAGCAAAATCATCTAATTGCCAACATGTGAAAGATAATGATAAGCCTCTTATTTGCTCAGTTTTACTTTCCTTTAGTCCAGTCATTTGTATCAGAAGTAGATTACTACATTGAGACAGATTGCCTGTCCACACAACACTAATTCTTCAAGGTCTGCAGATGATGGGATTGGTGACTCAGTCATCAATTTACAAATAAACTAATTGCTTCAACATTGTGGTGCCTGTCTTTACAGAGGCGAAAAAAAAATCTCTGAAGGTCATTCCTCTACGAAGGCTTTTATAGGCACTGGGTATATACCAGTGAAGGGAGCGTGTGATGGCTCTATCCATTGAGAAACTGTGACTCACTGATGAGTATCTGCTGAGAGTAATACAAAACTCCTAAATTTCAGTAAGTAACCACACACATTAGAAAATAGGAGGAGTCAGTGGTGGTGACACATGCACACATTCTAGCATGTGGGAGGCAGAGACAGATGGGTCTCTGTCAGTCTGAGGCCAACCTGGTCTACAGAGCGAGTTCCAGGACACCCAGAGCTGCACAGGAAAAGCCTGTCTCAACAACAACAAAGAAGATAAAAGAAAAAAGTAAATGAGAGAAAAAATATCTGTCAGATAAAATTTCAATTGTGATAAACCCTTAGGTAGGAACTAGATTCGCCTATTCTAGAACAGGAAGAGAGATTGATGAGATGTTTGCATTGGAAACAGGCTGTTTGGTTAGGGGCCTAAGTTATCCAGGTCTTCATTGACTATGCCCAATATGCTGATGTTAGTAAAATTTAGAGGCTACTTAGATATTTACAGAGGATACTGCGTCCGAGTTTCCTTTTTTAACAGACTAGTTGGTCTTCCATATGAGAGAACAGTCCAAGAGAGAGCAGGGATATCAGACTGCAGCAGAGTGTGGCAGAAACATAGAGGAGCCATGAAAGGACAGAGATAGGATAAGCAGGCAATTCTGGAATATAATGCTGTAGTCAAGTCAGCAGGTGCTCCTGGGGAATTTCAGATCACAGGAGAGGGAAAGGGGGAATGAAGCAAGTCTTTTATTGTTTGTCTTGAGCTGAGGAAATGGCTGGCTGCTGGGAGAATTAACAACGGGAGATGGACAAGTCAAGAAAAAAGGAGGTTGCAAAGGAAGGATAGGGAACATAATGAAGAATTCTGTTTTGAGCTTGATAAATATGAGATGCATATTAGACATCCCTTAGAGATACTCTCCTGGAGATGGGAGAAGAGGTCAAGGCTAGAGATACAGTTTGGGAGTCATTATCATATAGATGAATTTGAGGCCATGGGAATAGATGAGATTACCTATGGAGAGGCGATAAAAGATCCCAGCAATGAGCCCTGGGGCACTTCAAAAAGTTGAGAGTGGTATTTTTTCCTTAAATAAATGTCTTTCTATTTAACTGGCAGATTTAATTTCAGGAGTTTTCTTTTCTATGATGGTATAGTAAGCCAAGTCCAAGCAATCATTATTTTTCCATTTTAATATTCTCTAATTCACAACCCTGAGGGCCACATATAAAGTTATAAGTAGCTAATAAGAGAAAATACAAAATTTGTTTCAGAGGGGCTTCACAATGGCTGCTTTGCAGTTAGGACATTTATTCCCATCTTTGGACATCAACTATCCCCAGCCCTGAGATTCTTGTGCATTGTACCATCCATACAGAGGAGAAAATACTGCATCTCAATCTCTTTGCCTTAGATATGCAAGGATATAACCACTGCCATGAGTATGACTAAGACTGTCTTCATCACTGAGCAATTCCAGTTTTGAGGTCTGCATTGGAGCATACAATAGTACCTTTTCCATTCCAAGGAACAATCACTTCTTCAGTTCCATGGCAATAGTATCAAGCAGTACCAGCCCAAATGTTTGCAGACCGAGAGTTGGAAATAGCTGTACCCTGAAAAATACAGCATTTTAGAAGGAAAAGAGGGTGTGTATGGGTCATTTATCATCCAAAAATAGAATTCTGTGATTTGGCTCATCAGAGTCTTTCCGATGGTGTCTTCAGAATTATTTTTCTCCATATTTCAGATGAGAAATAAACTCCCCAGTAACTGTATATATGCAGATATTTCATCTGCAATCTTAAATAACACCATTTAATTTCTTTTTCTTTTCTGTGCACATCACATTTGTGATTGTTTATCATCCTTCTTCTAGAGAGGAGGCAGTTTCTTCTACAGAGGTTCAGATCTGCGTTTCATGGCTCACTTGCCTGGTTAATTTGCAGGTGTGTTTCATTGATGTAGGATTCCCTTCTATATGCTGTGAATACCATTGGTTAATAAAGAAACTGTCTTGAGCCCATGATAGAGCAGAATAGAGCTGGGGGGGGGGGAAACTAAACTGAATGCTGGGAGAAAGGAGGTGGAGTCAGAGAGAAGCCATGTAGCCCCACTAGATACAGACACTGGAAGTTTAGCCAGTAAGCCACAGCCACGTGGTGATACACAGATTAATAGAAATGGGTTAAATTAATATGTAAGAGTTAGCCAATAAGAAGTTAGAGTTAATGGGCCAAGAAATGATGTAAATAATATGGTTTCTGTGTGATTATTTCAGTTCTGGGCGGTTGGGACGAACATGCAGCCACCTTACAACACTTCATCATTATGCAAAAGGAAGTGGGTATGATTTTTTAAGTATTTTGAGGTTCTATGAACCATATAACATGCATGATTGCCTGATAGCATCAAAAACTAAGTAGAACTTACTCCTACTCTGGCCTGCAAAATGTAGTGTGGGTTTTGGACCTCTCTGCTCACCACCACAATTACAAATGTTTCCATATCATCCTACCTCAGTTTTCCTCCTGACCTTTGACACTTACCAGATTCTTCTGACTGTAAAGGAATGACCAAATCTAACTTCCTGAATTCTAACCTGCCACTTGGGAAGGACATAGATGTCCCTCACCCTCTGTACCTACTTCCAGGGCTGCCTTGGTTACCACGGTGATCTCAGATCTGTTGTCAGTGGAAAGTGAGTCATTGCTGTGACTCAAAATCCTCTGAATCCTATTCTCTGTGACATCATCATCACCCCTATATTCTATCATAGAACACAGATCTGTCATTTGGAAATTGAACAAAGTTTTATATCAAGTTCTAGACGACAAAGCCCTACACAGAGAACAGTGATTCTTGTAATGTCCTTTAGGCCATGAAGCTGGATTCACTTTGGATAAAAAGAGAAAGTTTTGACTAGAGAGATGGCTCAGCAGTTGAAAGCACTTACGGCTCCTGAAGAGGACCCAGATTTTATTCCTAGTATTTACATTGTAGCTCATAACTGTCTTTCACTTCAGATCTACAGAATCCAACACGTTCTTCTGGTCTTCTCAGGTGCCAACATCCACATATAAAAATTAAACTCAAAATAAGAAGGCCCATGTTAATGCATTCTGAGCATAAGAATTAATGCTGTGCTGGATTCACTATTAATTTTGGAAAATAATTATCCAAATAGAATATTTTCATTTTATTTTTCTTACAACTTTAGTATTTCAAATATGGTTTCAATTAACTGACTAAAACAAGAAAGTTCTTTATATCTTGTCTCTTTGGCCTTTCCAAGGTAGATGTGATAGCCAGGAGTAATTTCTTCCGTAGCGACTTTCCACCTCTCCTTCCAGATGTCAATGCTTTCTCAGTAGAGAAGTTAATAAAGGAAAGAGGAGACTTTGATGATGACAGCTCTTAAGCAGTCTGAGCTGTGACTCTACTAACCTTAAAGTAAATGAAGCTAGATCCAGTGGCTGAATGATCAGGTGCTGTTATAGGGTAATTTAGTCCAATTGAATATTACCGTAATGGGGAAGAAATGAGTTCTGAGCACACTGAACTTGCTACTTCTCTTAGAGAATTAAGCTATGCAATATCCATGTTCCCCAGCAAGTGCAACTGAAATGAGGCTGGGCCTGCCTTGTGAAGGTGAAGGTCATATCTGTTGACCCAGCTTTCAGGAATAGATATCCACATAGGAACCACCTATTTTTAAAAACCTGCTTTGAAAATTGTGTTTCCCATTCAGTTTTGAACAACCAGTTTTATTTTACAAATGTGCTATATTCGAATCTTTCATAAAGTTATTTTCTCCAGTTAGTTTGTGAGTCTTGCAATATCATAAAATTTTACAGCAATGAACAGACAACACAACTGAAGTCTACACGTATACAAATGAGCTTAGTCACTGAGAATCTCATGTAAATATCTGTTAGTATGGCTTCTATGCAATCAAGGTTAAGAGTTTAATATTTAAATTGAAGTATGTTAGTTACCAAGGTATATCTGAAAAGATTGTGGAAGAAAAAGATAGTATGTAGCCAATTATTATTCACATGCATTAATATGGCTTATTATTCCTTATTTTCAGCCACTGATCAAAAGATCACAAACACTGCAAAGTGAGCAGCAGTCTTCACAAAGTCCATGGAATAAGAAAACATTGAGATGTGGTCAGAGGATGTGATCATGTCAGGAAAGGCCAAGAACAAAAAATTCAGGGCAGCAGACTTCAGACTAATCAAGCAAGACGATGCAGGTATAGAAAAGTAAAAATTGGATGCAGCATAAGACCTTAGTTCAGAAGAACATCAAGATTTATGTGTGATAGAAGTGATGGAACATGCTTCAAATACAAAGGACCGGATGTGTGGTTATGTACATGAGCATTTTGCATATTGTGATGAAAGAGTGACATCTTAAAAAATAGTGTAGCCCAGCATATGAATTTCACCAAGAAATATCTGTTTTTGAATTTGGCAGCTACTCCTGAGCCTGTGTCTAATGTCTCAGTGATATCTATGGTAAACATCCGGACACTAGACAAATGGATCACTAGTGGGTGATTAAAGACATCCTAATAGATGTTGATAAAGAGCTATCAATGTTCAGCTTATGTGAACAGTTTTATCTTGCACAACATGATAACTTAATTCAAATATTTATGACACATAGTATGTCAATGAAAAACTGCCTGCCATAGGATACTCACTATTGCTCCCCAGCTCCCCTGATTTACCACTGACTCTATACTGACTATTGCTTTCACAGCATATCCATCTGTTTTTTTACCCATCAGCCATTCTTCTTTTCACCCTACCATGATCCAAATTTTACAGTCTCTTACTGTGCATCAACTCTTTCATTAACGTGTTAGACGCATAATCCAATTTTAGGGAAAGGTTATGTTTTATGTATCTTTTTCTTTGTTGTTTGCTGGATATTGAATCAAGCTTGGAATCTTGCATAAGCTCGGCAAAGACCTCTACCACTAAGCGACATCCCCACTTCTCTGAAATAGCCTTTTTGTAACTTACCTTCTACCTCAAGTAACTCATTGGCGTTTTTCAAAACTTACATGAGATTCTTAATTTTTCTGTCTTTGTACTCCATCAAATGACTATGGCTAATTTTATGGGCAAAATTTATTTGCTCTGTGATGTATTTTTCTATTCCACTCATTTTCCATCAGGTTGCCTGCAAAATACAAAGCGTAACTTGTGAGCATTGGCTTTGTATATAGCCCATTCCTTTCTACTCCCTACTTGTAAAACAGAGATCTCTCCCTATGTCCTTCATTCATTGAACTTAAACAAGTCTTTTTTCCCCATACCAGAATATCTATCTCCATTCCCCTTAAAGTTATAAGCTTACAATTAAAATTTCACTTCCTAAAAAGTTGCTTTAGTAAAATCACTTGCTTCCAAAATTGGGATAGTTGTAAATGAGGTTTGAGACTCATTTAGTTCACAGACCTTGCAAAATGCAAATTTATGTGCACAATTGGTGACCACTTTTTTTTTCACTTCTGCAGGCCAAACATAATCCAGTTTTGAGGGACACATATAACCTTGAAGCCTGTGATCCTATTTAGTGAGTGTTCTCTAACCTCTTAGTCTGTCCTCTTCAACTTTCTGTAGATTTCCCCATTTTCCTTATCTTGATCATCATTATTGCCATTTGTCTCAGGTCTTTGGAGTTTAACTAAAGAATGCAATTTGTCCAGCTATGAAGTCCACTGCATGAGTGACTATGTCACCTTCTATATTAGACAGAAAAGGAAATAAGCTACAGAAAATGTAGGAGTTGAAAAACAACACTAAATGGAGTGCTTATTTAAACATATTCTAAAATATGTTTGTCTACTTGACCTAACTACTGGCTTAAATGCAATAAGAAGGCATTTTAACACCATTAGTATCTGGATGTCTGCCAGAGAAAGCTCCTTGCTTTATACCCCCTTAGGCAGTCCTGATGAAACCACCTAAAATGGGGCTTAATAGCACTTAATTCATTTTAAATGCTAAGGCAACCAGTAAAGTATATCAGATGATTTGAAAAAAAAGACTCTAGAGGTTAAAAAAGTATTTCAGGAGAGACTTCCTTGCTTATAAATAAAACGTGTCATGTTTTCATCTTGAAGTCATGGTGAAAATCCCATCTTCTAACAGACAATGATTTCTTGTGGGTCTTACATTAATCCAACAGTTGTGATTTGGCTGCCTTACCTACTATGTTTTTTTCCAGCATTATATTCCCCTTTTGACTGTTGGCATGCCAGATATTGGTAGGCTAGATGGAAAATAGGTAGAGGCATACAAGCTATACTAATTTTAGATGCAAACTGCCCAGGGACAGGATGCTAACTGTTTCTAAGCATTTTTGTTGAGAGCCAGTATTTAAGTAAACATTACAAATTATAGTTGTCTGGTAAATAACATGGGCCGAAGCCCTTGAGAAATTTATTATTCATAATATACATCATTTTGTCAGCTCAATCATGAAAGTTTTTTTTTTTAAAGAAATTGACAGAAGTTTTAGTTGGATCACTGGCATGCAGTAGTAAGCCAAAGCTTAATAGTCTTTTTGGCTCAGCCCCTATCAGAGTACTAGCCCATGGCAGGCTAGCCACCAGCTATCATGGCACAAGCGCTGAGGATGCTAGCTTGGGTATCTGTTGCGGTGCTGTCTCCAGAATGGCACATGCCTGTCAGATCTCTTACTGGGTTTACACTGATGATCCTATGGAAAGTGTGCATTTCCCAGGACTTAGGGTTACTCTCTGGGGGAAACATTCCAGCCGAATGTGTTTGACCTTCTCAACTCTTTATGTCTATGTGTAAGAGTTCATCTGTTTGTTTGCTTTAAAAATTTAACAAGTAAATGTTTAATATAATCTGGAATAATTAACACTTGGATGCATTTCTCTAATTCATGATATATACAATGCCACCTCTGTTTGTATTCTAGCTTTGGTATGTCAGAGTATTGGGCTTCTAGCCTTGAATTTGCTCACAAGTGGAATGAATATTCTCTGAGTTAGAATCAAGATAGATACTAGGTCCTAGAGAACATACAGGAAGAGCAAAGGCAAAGGAAAAAGACCAAGTCTCATAAAAGGGCAGGCTGACAGAATAACAACTGACTTTTCAGTAGAGAATCTCTGAAGGACCTGGAAGGATGTTCTATAAACTCAGAGAGACCATAGATGCCAGAGCCGAGTATTGTATCCAGTAAAACAATTGATTATAATTAATGGAGAAAATTTTTACTATAAAAATAAATTTGAGGTTTTTATATTCACCAATCCTGCTCTATTGAAGGCACTAGAAGAAAACTTTGTATCTGACAAGGTAACTATACCCAAGATGACACAAGGAATAAATAATATCCGAACAGTTAGTAAAAAGAGGGTGAATGCATACCACCATGACACAATAATAGAAATTAATGAATTTTGCTGAATAATAACTTTCCATATTAATGTTCTCAATTCCCTAAATAAAAATATACAGATGAACAGATTGGATTTAAAAAATTCATTTTTTTTTCTGTTTCATACAAGAAACACATCTTACTGTCAAGGACAGACATCACCTGAGGAAAAAAGAATGAGCAATGTTATTCCAATCAAATAGAACTAAGAAAAAAGAAGGTTTTTAATATCTCACAAAACAGACTTTAAGTCAAACTAATTAGAAGAGATGTGCAGGCACACTAATACTTCTCAAGGGGAAAAATCGACTGAAAGGATACTGTAATTCTAGACACTTATATACCAAACCTAAGGGAACTCAATTTCATAAAAAATAAAATAAAATAAAAAACAAAAACCCACCACTACAGCTAATATCACATACTGGCTTAATGTAGTAACAGTGGCTAATTACCTTCTCTCACCAATACACAGATCATCCATATAAAAACTAAACAGAGAAATGCTGGAAATAAATAATAAATAATTATGTCAACAGTCAAACTGACATAGCACATAACTAGAGCTGAAGCCCCTTTCAATAAACTTGGAAACATATTGGGACACAACGAAAAGTCCCAACAGATACAGGGAAATTGAAATAGAACCCTGAATGACAACCCTCTATGACAATCATGAATTAAACCTGGATATCAACAACTATAGACATGGCAGATATCATACAAACTCATGGAATCTGTACAACTTACTACTGAATAAAAAATGGGTCAAGGCAAATATCTAAAAGAAATTACATTTTTTTTTTAGAACTGAAGGAAAATGAAAACAAAACATTCCTAATCCTTTGGGGTACAATGAAGGTAGTACGAAGAGTTAGGTTCACAGCACTAAGAGGCTACATCAAAAACACTCCTATAATATTTCTCAATTTAATGTCACTCCCAAAATCTCTCGTAAATCAATGAACTGAATCTATAAAAAAAGATTGATAAACTATTGGTTAAATTAAACAAAAGACACAGAAAACAGTCAAAAATCAATAAAAATTAGAGATGAAAATGTATATATTACATTTTGTAATTCAATGAATTAAACCAATAAAATTCAAATAATGGTCTCTATTTTAAAGATCTGTATTTCACCAAACTGGAAAATCTAAAATAAATGGAAGACTTTCACAATATATATAACCTACCAAAGATAAATTAAAGCAAAATCAAATAAATAGGCTAACCAGATCGATTGCTCCTTGTGCAATTAAAGTAATAATTAAAAATGTTCCAAGACAAAAAGTCCAGATCCTGGTGGGTTTGGCACAGAATTCTTTATGACCTTTAAAAATATATTGGCACCAATACTCCTTAAATCATTCCATAAAATAGAAACCAAAGGAACATTTTCAAATGAACTTTGTGTAGCCTCTATTTTCATGATAACAAAATTATACAAATAGAGTACAAAAATCCTATGCCAATATGCCTTATGATTATAGATGCCAAATTCTGAATAAAATACTTGCATTTTATTTATCAAGAATACATCAGAAACATTACCTACCATGAGTAAATCAGCTTTATCCCAGAAATGCAGTGATTGTTCAATATACTTAGATAGATGACTCCACACATAAACAAGGGGACCAAACTGACCATAAAGGAACAAGAAAATAGAGATGGGATGATCTACAGAACAGATAAAGGTGTATAATGGGACCAGAGTTTAGGTGTATGTGTAATGATAACTAAGTATAAGAGATGAAAGACAAAAGACAGGGGTGATGCAGACTCATACTTCACAAGGACAGCAAGGGTAGTGCTGAGCTCATTAGACCCTTTGATTTTATTGACAAAGCCTAATTTTGGATCATGGAGGATGTAAATAAATCAACCACAGTTATACACCAAAATCAATATTTTAGGACACTGAAAAGGAGCAACAGTTATTTTATTTGGCAATGAAGTAATTTAATCCTTCCACAGTTCTACCAATGAACTGGCAATAACCCATTTTGTGCCAAGGCTCAGTATCTCACTCTTTTTCATAAGGGATATAGTGGCAGTTGTAGGCAGGGCTATAACGTTCCCAAGTTGTTTCCCAGCTGCCTAGACTCAAATAACACAAAACTATATTAATTGCAATACTTTTTGGCCATTAGCTTAGGTTTATTTTTAGCTAACTCTTACATCTTACATTAACCCATTTCTATTAATCTGTGTATCACGATTAGGCTGTAGCCTACTAGCAAGTTTCTAGCTGGTGAATGGCGTCTTACTCCTTCAGCAGCTACATGGCATCTCCCTGACTCTGCCTACTTTCTCTCTATATCTCTATTTGGATTTCCCGCCTGGCTTTACTCTACTAAGCCATTGGCTGAAACAGCTTCTTTACTAACCATTGGTAATAAAACATTCACAGCATACAGAAAGGAATCCCACATTAGGCAGTCCCTATTGTCCATCACGTCTCCTTAATCAAGCAAGCAGTCATCCACAGATTTCAGGGAGCAGACTAGAGAGTAGGCATCCAAGAAAATGTGAGGAAGGTTCATGGATTGTTACTCCAAGATTGACTGAAAATCCAGGACAGGGTAGTTTATTGATGGACATTAAATATAGGACCATTCTACGCCAGATAAACACCCCTAAACTTTCCAAAAAGACATCTCTATGATGTCTTAATAGACAGAAAGAAGAAGAGGGCCTGAGATCAGAGTAGTTCACATGTTTTCCCTGGGACACCTCATTGTGGAATGGATCCATGTAGTTTCTTAGAGAATCTTCCTCCAACAAGAAGTAAAGTTGGGAATGTTGTTGGTTTTTAGGATACACAAATGTGCATAAATTTTGTTTATTTTAGTTTTTATCTTCTTTTTTTTCTATCACCCTTTCTGTCCTTTTTGCTCATTGTGACTTCATTTCCTTTATATACCTTTCCTTCTGTACTTTTTAATCTCTGTACCATAAAATACGTATGAGTGGAAACTATGTACAAGAAAAGTCAGTGGGAGTTTATAGACTCTAGTGGGTACAATGAAAGCTTCACAGTTAATAAACCATTCCAGTTTGATTGAGGCCAGCAGGCTTTGCTCCCACAAGTATTCCCTTAGTCAATGGACACCCCCATCCCACTTTTCCATGACCTTTTCACATATGCAATTCTGTATTGTTGATTCTGGAACTTTGTTACTTGACCAGCAAAGCCTGTGCAGAGTAGATGTGTGCCTGGTGCTCAGTTCTGCATCTTTTTTCCTTCGCTGTCCTGCTGCCTAGCCCTTATTCCCCGGCTGCTCCCATGTTTCCTCCGAATGGCACACGTAATTCTTCTCCATATTAAAAAATTCCATATATAATTATCAAATTCAGAGAAGGAGAGATCACTACAAATTATTGAGTGGCTTGCTTGGGGACACCACCTTCTCTGCCTGGAAATGACGTGGGGGGAAGTAAGAGGTTTTGGCAGGGGATGGCTTCTTTTCTCCTTGCGGAAAAGATAAAAGAGAGACAGAAGCAGATAAGCAAAGGCAGAGACAGAGACACAGAGAGAAGTAGAGAGAAAAAGACAGAGCTGAAGACTGAAAAGGGGACAGACTCACACAAACGATGTACATTTTCTCTTACCATGCCAAAGAAATTATCTTTACACTCTTTTCTTTTTCAGTTTCTTCAGTGTGCACTCACATCTGTTATGGTGACAGCTGGACAATCTTACCATATTCTTAGCCTCCCAGATCTTGTCTCAGACATTTAAAGGTACAGAGAGTAAAGGCTAATGGCTAGAGTTTCTCTTTGTAATCTATCAGTTTTTTTGTGATAGTTATTACTATCTATATCTTTTCTATAATATCCAAATCTGTATCTCTCACTCACCTTCACAGACAGCTTAAGGTCACTGGTGTTTAACCCTCTTTATCATCACATAGATGAAAACTTTAGTTTAGTCCTTTATAATCTGTCCAACAGAAGGATTTTGGGGTGGAGGAGAGTCAATAAGCTGGGCTAATATCTACCCAGCAACTCACCTGTGGAGAAGAGTGAATTTTTTGCTTCTATTCTTTTCCATTTCTTTAGGAGCAATACATCAAGTTGTGATACAAGCTAATATTATTCTGTCTGTGTCTTTCAATATCTTTGGCTAATATCCTCATTTACTTTTTCCCGTTGGACAATTCCAGTAGGTTTCAACTACCCTCTTTACTCCTTTGCAATTTTTCTCCATCCCATATTCAAAAGGATCTTAGAAAATATAAAGAAGATTATTGCTTAAAGTTGATAATGACTTTACTCAATGATGAAAATAAAAACCAGCTCTTTACTCCATTTGACCTTGAATTATTGTTATGTTCATCTGGTTTTACTATGCATAAGCCAGAAACTCCTGTCATTGCTTTAGGTTTACTAACTCTCTGCTTTGGAAGGGAGACATTTAACAGTTTCTTCCTGTGTATGGAATGTACCTTCCTGGTACTCAGTGAATAATGTCTCTCTTAAATAAAGCTGGATTAGAAATATATTCTATATCCACACAATGAAAACCTGATGGAAGAACACCTTCATAGTCAACAATGTGGAGTCAGAACCAACAACACATGCATCATGTGGATCTTTGTTAGCAATGTGCAATTAAAAGCTACAAGCCAGAGCCATAGAGCCAGCCTTCTAAAAAGACCCGCAAGTGTCTTGTGGGTGCATCCATCTCACTAACCTGGTACATTTATCCTTTCCGTTATTATTTAAGTTTTCAGATTTTCTCATGTCTCTCAACATGTCCCATGGAGGAACCATCCCTCCACACTAACAGTGTGATCCTGTGTGTTCTGTTCTAAATATAATCTTTCCAGAAGAATTGTACTTATCACATTTACTGTGCCTAGTTGTTCCATCAAACCTTTGTGGCAGGTGTGTGGATGTTACGCACAGAGAAAAGTTAATGTGATTTTGCTTAAAAAGGCAATTTGAATACTTCTGATTTCTTATTTATGTTTAGCACTTTCAGTACTTTGTATATTCTAGGTGCTAACACCCTGCCAGATATGGAGCTGTCAATTCTCTCCCATTCTATAGGCTGTCTCTTTACTTAAGGGGCATTTTTGTTGTAAGAAGCTCTTTAATTTCATGAAATTGCATTTATTGGTTGTTGAACTTATTTCCAGAGAGTTCCAAGTCCTATTTAGAAAGTTCTTACATATTGGCCATGTCTTGATACATAGTACTGTAAAAATCTAAATTTGTGTCTTTTGGTATGGATTGAACCCACCATTGAGTTAAAACCTACTCTCATTTTTATTTATTTCAAGATGGCATACACATGCTGTAGCACACACCAGAGCCTTTACAAGGAGGTTCAATTAGCTCCAGATTTTCCCTCTGTGCTTCCAGGCATCCTATCTCTCTACTCATTCTGAATGAGTTTATTAAACAATTTAGACTGGTCTGATAAATACGGTTAAGAATTGGAACACTTAAAGGGTAGTTTAACACACACACACACTAGAGGCATCTTATATGCTATAAGTAATGGAAGAGTAACATTCACCTCAGCTGAATTCTTTCAAAACTTCTTATTATGTTCCTGAACACGTTTCACTTTTTCTAGACCCTGGAAAAGCAGAGGCATCGGTGGAAACATTGAAACAATGAATAGCAAATCTGGTGTTTTCCAACTGAAGACCCTGCAGGTGATTTGAAAAGTGGCAGAACATGTAAGATGCTCTCAATTTTATTCAAGCAAAATCTTCCATCCCAGCTTTTGTCTAAGCCTGGACTCACACTTGGTGGTACAAACCAAAGCCCTCGGGAACTCTGGTTTTAGATCAGTGTCACAGCATTTGTATTCTAAAAAATCCCTGGAAAATGCCAGCTCTACCCAGGCTAGGATTGCTTCCCCATGTCCTGCAGTTACAGTTGTCAACATCAGTAATGTACATGACGTTTGAACTTCTTCCAAGTGGCTAACCCACACGCTCAGTCTCCTGAAAAATTTCAGTGTCTGCCCACCTGCTGTTCAAGTGTGGAGAGGAGATGAAAGGCATTTTCCTCCATGAAATTAAAAAGGACCTAAAAACAAATGATTCTGACTGAATGCCTCCATCTGTATCTAGTCCTTCTCTGCCCCATCTGAACAGTATTCTCTTCTACAGAACTTAATTCCTTACATCCCCTCAATCAGATGGAAAGCATTTCTGATAGGATCCGTTAACACTATACAAAACCTGAAATGGGCTTTTATATACGATATTTTTGATGATGATGATGACGAGCGTAATTTTAACTTCTATAGGATGTAAAAGGAGGCTGTCTCTGTCAAAGAGGTAGATATAAACAAATGAAATTGTTTTGCTCATTAGAAAACTGGAGAGCTTCATGGTGTGAAACAATCTAGTAAAAGCCTTTGAAGCACTCTATACTACAAACATATTCATTCGTTCATCCACTAGATTTCTGTTTATGCATTCACAGACTTTCTCTATTGTTTCTCTGGAGAAACCCTGCAAGAACAACAAAAGGAATTTAAAAAATGCATCTGCCCTAGTTCCTGTTCTCAAAAGAAGTTATTATTTTAGATTAGGCATACGGATAGAATAGATAAAATAGGAACGCAATGACTAATAATGCAACATGTAGGCATGCAAGATAGCATATGGCAACATTAAGTAAAAAAAATAGAAATACATGAGGAGATATTTATATAGTCAGAATGATCAGGGAGATAAGAGAGCTTGGCTGGGCATTTTATAAATAGGTAATATTTAAATAGGCAGCAGAGAAAAGACATTTTCCATATGGGACGGCATAAGCAAATCCAGGGAGGTGGTAACACCATCAGCACAAGGGAGGTGGGGGAAATGGGCATAATCATGACATTTCTACTTCAATTAATTCATTTATTTGCCACATAAATCTTCTGTATTCTAAAAATTATTCTAAGGCATTTGGAAGCAACTGGAAAGGTTTGTTTTATGTTATTCATTTTTTTTCCTATTTCAAAGAGTGAGAACATGGGAGAAGAAAATGTCATAGCAGAATACAAGTGAGCTAATAGGAAATGGGTTTTTTCAGGGAGGAGAAAGCCAATACAAAAGGAGGGAGGAGAATAAAATAATAATAATGTTATATGTAAAAGCCAAAAGAAATAGAACTATTACTCCTTAGCTAAATGTACCTATAATACATGTAATTCTGTATGTAAAAAACATATAAAGATTCGATAAACTTTTCTCATCTTAGTTGACAGTGATCTTTCAAGAGCCAAAGACCACCTAACACAAACCCTAACATGAGGCATGAGAAGCTCTCTCTTTTGAGTTGTCTGTCAGGGTTGCAAAAATTCTTCTAGAACATTGCAGCTGATTGCTGTTGTTCTTGGTTATCTCCCAGAAGCTATGGTAAGTCCCAATTTCTGAAGACACAATGAACTTCACAAACAGGGCTCAGAGACTTCTGACCTAGAAGTGACCTGAAAGGTTCCAGAGGGCACCATGCAAGCTTCTAATGACTATGAACTGAATGACATCTATTAACTACCATGGTGTGATAACACTAAAGGTGAAGTAGTGGCATGCATATCCTTAATGGTAAGGAATAAATAGCTATTTAAGTAGACTGAAGACCTACTCAACAGAGGGAATATAATGCTTGGTATTGGAAACCAAGCTAAAACCTCAGTGCTAACGAAGTCATGGTTATTGAAGGAAAAACCACAACCACTGATTTTCTAAACCAGCACAATCCCTAACAGCAATATAAAAATTTGTCCCTATATCTACAGATAAGTTGAGTTTTCATTCCTCATCAAGGAATATTCTCATAGTAACAAACACAGGTCACTACTTAAAACCTCAGCCATTCATAGTGCATAGATGTGGAGACCAATCCCAAAAGATAAATCTACAAAATATTCTCACACCAAAGATCCAGAAAACATTGTAAAAACAGGGACCAGAAAAATTGTGAGAGCTAGAATGTGTGTGTGTGTGTGTGTGTGTGTGTGTGTGTGTGTGTGTGTGTGTATGTGTGCACTTGCACGTGAGTAAAGTTTCCCCAGAGGTCATAAGAATACATGAGATCCCTGAAGCCAGAGTTGTAGGTGATTGTGAAGCTGCCTAAAGTGGGTTCTAGACACTTGATTCTGATTGTCAGTAAGAACATGTATAACGCTTAACTTCTGAGATATTTCTCCAGCCACTAATTTTCTTTATGTCACTTAAAATTTAAAATATCATTTCTACCACTTTTGAATTGAATTAAAAATAAAGTGTGTATATGTATATATACACACATATATGTATGCATAATACACACATATATGTGCATATGCACATGCACACACACACACTCATATATGTAACAAATTATCCTAAGTTAGGTAACTAGTAACTGAAACCACCTGAGTTTGGCTATATGTTCATTAAACTTGAAATAGTATTTGATTTATCTGTGTCTCCCATCTCCCCTCCCTCATTAAAGAGCTCTGATAATTTCTGAGAAAATTTAATCCAGTATTTGGTGGCTTCAGACCAGCATAATCAATCATTTGATGAACCAGATAATTGCTTTTGCTTTCTCATTTACTTTAATTATGGGCAACATTGGGTAACAGTAGTTCATATTTGTCAAATGTAAAACTTAAGAAAAAATTCTTAAAGTCTACCTTAATTTTAATTTTAAGCCTAACTTTAATTTCATAGCTCTTTCAGGTATGGACTTTACAGTAGACTTATCCTCGAGTCATATATGCAGCATGTTTGGCTATGGTGGCTTTGTTTAGCTAAATTGTTACTTTCTTAAAGACACACTTTTAAAACATTGAATTTTTTTCCAAAGTAGGGCAAAATAGTTTTCTTAATATCATGTTGTCTATTCTTTGGCAATATATAATCATACAAATAAAATAAAATACTGTCAATAAACAATTCTAATTTGAGAAAGGGCTTTTTAAAATCATTTTTATTGAACTATGTATTTGACTATTAATTGAATTACAGCCTCCTTTTAGCTACTGGATAATGTCAAAACTGGTATTTATGACATCAGGCCACCAAGTACTTTTCTAAAGATATATTTAAGTGTGTATAGATGTTCTCTGTGTGAATGTCTGTGTACCACTTGTGCAGGTGAAGGCCAGAAGAAAATGTCAGATCTACTTAATCTGGAGTGGAGTTATAGATGTTTGCACACCACCATGTAGATGCTAAGAACTGAAACTGGGTCCTTTGCAAGAGTAGTAAATTCTCTTGACATCTGAGCCCAGCATCGATAATGTAGCAGAAAGCAGAGACTTCAAAACAGACCAACAACTCTCTGAAATGAACACTTTCAAGTAAAGACATATGGGGAGAAGGGTTTACTGCATGACTCACTGTGGCTCAATACAGCTTCCATGATAAGACTGATTTTTTTCCTTCTCTCTTCTTTGACTCTTAAATTTTATTTTAATTCATTTTGTTGGAAAGGATACAAAGGGATAGGAAAATTAATGATGGAGGTGCATGATGTGAAAGACACAAAGAATAACTAGAAAGGAGAAAAATTTATTAATTATGATACAAATTTTATTGAATCTTAGACTTCAAATTTATATATATGCATATATTTTCTCATTATTTAAAAATCTTTCAAACATCCAATTAATTATTAAGATTAAATTAAATAATGTTTATTAGTTGTACCAAGCATGCTATTGCCTTCAGAACACTAAAATCTACTAGAGCACCAGGGTGTCACCCACATCAGCCTGTAACATGTATATTACTGTCTGCAGAAATGGAGCAATTGCCTCATCTTCCATTATCAAGTCTCATTTTGCTTGGACCCCAGAGAATCCGGATTTCTAGCTTCTCTCTTCACTCCAACTTTGTATGATGATAGATGAGTAAAGACTAAGGTTGATATTAGTCTCGCATGATCAACTTTGTAAAACTGCTTAGGACAACATCCTGTCACTCCCATTTTGACTGGAAAATTGAAGTAGAAGGATGCAAGCCTATTGCCAGCACTACTAAAATCTATTTTCGGTAAGGGTAAACTGAAAGAGAACCTGATGAGAAGGAATCACTTGTCCTCTTTTAGTACATGATCATGGGATCCTTGATTTGTGATCTGGCAGTCAGGTTCTGAATTTACAAAACTGTACTATTAAGTATTTGAGGAATCATTATTATCCTTCAAAGAACCAATTAAAAGTAGGTTTATTTAAGCTATAAAAATTTGGATGGTTTAGAATGTTTTGGCATCTGTTTCAAGTATGTGACGGTAACTATGAAGACACTGGGATTCTGGTACTACTGAGATTTTGTTGGGTTCTTTGACCTAAGTATGTTTGTGCCCCCACTCTATGGTATGCTTTCAAAGCAACCCTTCTGAAGTCTATGGGGTCTTTTTTCCAATCATGATTACAGGCAAGTCACTCTTTTCCTGTCTGTGTTTAGTAACTCCTGATTGTGTCAGGCTTATATATGCACAGATTCTCTAAGATGCTCATGTTCTCCTCCTTTCTTCCCACTTTCTCTCCCCATTTCTTCTTCATGTCCTCCCTTCTTTATTTCCTTTCCTCTTTTTCTCCCATGCCTATTCCTCTCCCTCTTTCTGCTCTCTTTCTCTTTCTCTCCTATCTACTCAATACTATGTTCAAGCAAGCTTTCTTAGTGTTCCTCATTCTACACAGTAGAGCACATTGGAGCCCCAAACCTTGATGTTTCTTTGCAAAGGTCAGCTATGAAGCCAAAATGCTAAATGATTGTACTTAACACTGACATCATTTATGCCACCCCCATTTCCATTCCTCACTTCATTACTGATAAAATTATTATATCTTATATTGGGGTGCATTTTATTATTCAGAAAAATAACTGGCCTATCTTCTAGTGAAATACAATTTTATTCAGCAAACAGCCAAAACTCTGACTTTTTCTGAGTAAGGACTTAAGCCTGCCTTAGTTAAACCTCTCATTGTCAGTTTGTTTATTACAGAAAGTACCCAAGGGCAATGGCTTAAGTCTGTAATCTGACCAGGGTGTTCCAAAGATTACATTCATAAAACCTTCCTCTCAATCTCTGCCTCATTCCTACAGCATAAGGGAAATTGCTTTCACCTTCCTCCAAGTAATTGTCAGAGCATCTTGGTTGAGTTCCTTCCTTGCATGACTTCTTTCCACATAAAAATTAACCAAATTTCAACTTTTATAGAAACATAGAAAACAGTAGTAATATTTAGGTTATGGTGATTGGCTCTAAGATTTTCACTTCTTACTAAGGAATTGCCTGAACAGAGATGTTGGGGAGTGTTATTTTAAGGAGTGTTAGTTTTGTTTATGCTTTGGAACATTTGTTTAATGATATAAAGGTGAGTTGATTTTGTTTAAACTGTATTTGTTTAACTCTGTGAAGCTGTGATTCTTTGCCTGACCACTTGATGGTCTAATAAAGAGCTGAATGGACAATAGCAAGCAGGACCCAGGATAGACAGGGCTGGCAGGCAGAGAGTATAAATAAAAGGAGAAACAAGGAAGGGAGAGCAACAAGAGAACAAGGGGAAGAGGACAACAAGGATCATCCCCCAAGACATCCAGCCAGCCACAGAGTAAAAGTGAAAGTAAGATAGACAGAGGTAAGAAAAGAAAAAAGCCAAGAGGCAAAATGTAGTAAATATAATTTAAGAAAAGCTGGCCAGAAACACGTTAAGTTAAACCAAGAGTGTGATTTATTTGGGAGCTGGGTGGTGGGTACCCCCAAAAGAACAAAGAGTAAAGAAAAAATAAAAAGCAAACAATAACACAGAAATAAAACCTAGCAAAAGGGAATGAAACTATAATGTATTTACTTATTATGGGCATGAACGCAACTCCTTTGCTTCCTCACAGTGTTGCTCAATGTACTCGACTTCTGAGGACACATTGCTCATGATGCTTCCCTTGCTCTTTCCTTATGTCTCCATTGAGGTAAGAAAACCAAAACTAAAAGCATGAGTTTTCTCCATGTGTCTGGCTTTGTGTCTCTATCCATTCTTTGTCCTCCTTCGGTGTGTCTAGAAACCGATTCTATGCTGAAGCTGGAAAACGTTCAACAGATGGTGAGTCTTTCTCAACTTTTTGCCCATTGTCTAGCTGGAAAAGCTACCTGAAACAACTTTCAGTCATTATTAAACAATTTATGTACTTTTTTTTTCTCCAGTGGCATCTCCAATCTTTAAAGGTCAGAGAAGTATGTCCTTTTCAAATTTTCCAAGTCACTGCCAAATAAAACTATCATAGCTCACTAAATGGTTGATTAATTATATTATTGATTGACAGGGAAGCATGACTATTCCCCGCTTTAAGGTCTTTCTGCTGCTGTTTTGTGATGATCTCAAATAAATGCACTTGAAACATTCTCCAATCAAAAAAAGGGTCAGCTGTTATAGGAATTGTCAGTGTCCTAGGCTGAAGCCCAACACATCATGATTTCTTCTTTGACTAATCATATCAACACAGGGGCTGTGATATTGTGACTCTTATGTTTCTGGTCACCTTCACCTGAATCTAGATAAACCACATGTAGCACATGTATGCTGGGATATATTCTTCAATCTGTTTGAGATACTATGGGTTTCTCTAAAATCATTGCTGGGATTGAGGTCAAATACAGCTTTGGACAGACAATAGGGCTCTGTATGGTCACTGTGGCCTACTTCAGTCTCCACACTAACTGTTTTATGCTCAGATTAACTTGTAGATATTAGTTTTCTCAAAGGTGGACTCATGGCTCAGCAAGGGCTGCTGACAGCCAGAAGCATTCAGGCATCCAGAGATGGAGACTATTTAGCCTCACTTTAGGGATTTGGGGTTGTTAACATCTCCAGAAAATCACTTCATTGAGTTTCAGGAAGCCTCCAAATCTGCCTTTTCTCCTGACAGCTGTGAAACATGGCACTTGCTTCTTTGTTGATTTTCCTTGCTTTGTTTCTGTTTTTTCCTTGTTTTGCTTTCTCTGTTATTTTGGTTGAAATGTAAACAGCAATGGTGCATCTGTGTTTATGAGGCAAACAAAATAAACCTTGAAGACTACCCTGCTCTCTCACCATCACCCTTACAACCGTATGCTAACTAAAGATAAAACTGAGCAAATCCCTTGTTCTGCTTCCTGATGGTAGGAAAGCAGACAGACTCACAACAGACTCAATTTCCCTTTGAGCTCCTGGGCAGCAGCAGGGCCTGCAAGGTTTGGGAAGCCTCTGTTGTTGAAAGCAGTGAGAGGATTGAATAGACATTTGTGTGAGTTGCTGGGTGCTGGGAAGCATCTGAATGCTTGGGAAGTGATGTTCAACCCCATTGTGTTTATATGAATACACATTACCATTTCCAGCAAGGAAGCTGATAACAGCACCATGATGCTTTGCTATAAAATCCATTCAGCGTTTTCCTGTGTGTTTTACTTCCTTTAAAATGGCTCAGCAACAGGCATGAGAAGTGTCATTGGCTCTCTGTAACATTCCCTTTCCCCAAATGAGATCCCATTGAAATACATTGTAGGGGTGATTCATTGCAAAACACTGGCATGAAAAATAAGGAAAAAAAAAGCAAATTTTCTTTTAGCTTCAAGCGGGTCTAAGACTTTTTGTGATGAGAATAGGTGTTTTTTGTTGTTTTTAATTTTGTTATTCTTGACATTTTAATTATCTTAGTATGTCTATGTTAATGCTTATAGAAGATAGGAAACACATTTAACTATGCAGAGAAAGAGTGGAATGAACGATCCTGATAAGTGTAATTAGTTGTAGGTGTGGAAATCAGTTTCTTTGTACCTGCCTTTTAAATAGTTGGAGATTGATTCGCTGTGAAGAGAAACCATGATATTGTACCTGCATTTTATTTACATTAAAAAACACACAGGTGAGACATGTGAAGGAGATTTTAGCAGTAGATACACATTCAGAGATTAGTTTAGTTGCAAGTAGTTTGAGTTTATATTAGTTAATCAAAAAATAAAAAGAAGAAAAAGAAGAGAAGAAGAAGGAGGAGGAGGAGAAGAAGGAGGAAGAGGAGGAGGAGGCAGGGTTGAGACCTTGTGGGCTATTCTGTGTTCATTTTGGCATGTTTATTGGTGTCATCCTTGCTCAAATCATATTTAAGCATTCATGTTGATGAGATTTTCTGAGTGTAGTTTCTTCTGTTACCAAGAGATATAATCTCACAACATAGTCCCTCATCCTGTGGCTCTTATAATTTTTCTGTCCCCTTTTCTACAATGTTCCCTGAGCCATAGGTGGTGCAGTGTTATACAGATGTGTCCAATGGGATAGAACTTCGCAACTCTTTGATTGGTTGTGGTTTTCTATAATGATCCCCATCTGTTGCAAAGAAAAGGTTCCTTGATAAGGGGTGAAAACCACATTTATCTGTGGATACAAGGACAGAGGTTTATAGATTATGCTATAGGCAACTAAGGAAAGCTGGAAAGGGAAGAGGTGGTCCTCCCCAGAAAAGAACACACCAAGTGGTTGTCTAATGCGAAAGGTCAGCCCTGAAAGCATACGGACAGGTAGTGTTATATATTGGGATGTTCCATCACACTTGAACCCCGAGATTTTATTTGTGTCAATTTAATAAAATTAACTTTGGGTCAGGAGGCTGTGTTAGCAACTAATTGATAGAAAGAAATCACAGAGCACCAGAGAGCAGCGGGGGGAGGTAAAGAGAAACAGGAAGTAATAGGGCAGGGTTTGAGGGTCACACTTTTTGTGTGAAGTGGAAGCATGGGTCTTCCACAGACACCAGCAAGGAGAGAGGGTTGCCTAGTTGCTACTAAGGCAGCTTTTCATCGCAGCCTTTGAATCTCGAGTCTTATTCACAATTAGAATGATACAGATTTAGTTAAATCTACCCTTAGCAGCAGCCACAAAGCCAGCAGCTGCAGGAGCTACATTCTCACCAGGGTGCAGCCTGAGTGGCCAGGTCACTGCCAGATAAACAGGCCAGTAATTGTGGAGTTGCAATTGGTAGTTGAGAGAGCAGTAGATTAAGGCACAGTCACTGTGATAAAGTTAAAATACAATTATATGGGCTGAAAAGTTTATATCTGGAAATATATATATAAATATGCATGTATATGCGTGGAACACAATTAGTAAAAACAAAAAAATTCTATGAATTTGAAGAAGAGTGTAAACAGGTACATGAAAGGATTTTGAGGGGGGATACAAAAAAAGAGAAATGTTGTGATTATACTACAAACTCAAAAGTAAAATCAAAGAATGAACGGAAAGCTGGTCCATCTAATTATAGCATCTAGTGTTTCTCCAACCTAAAGATCTCCTTGGATAGGATAGCAGTGTTTAAACATATAGGTGCTATTTTTTGGTGGTTTAGTGTTTGTATATGTAGTGTATCCAAAACTATGTATTTGAAAACATATACCTGCTCAAATTCCCAGGTCCAGAAGAAGACTTTAGGCATCCTGTCCTAATATCTTTCACCTTATTGCCTTGAGGCAGGGTCTCTTACTGGGCCTGAGGCTGCACTGGAGGCAAGTAATCCTCCTTTTATTGACCCCTCATCCCCATTCCTGGGGTTATAGGTATATATGCCTATACCTGACATATTCTATGTGTGCTGGGAATTTGTCCTCAAACCCCCATGCTTGTGCAACAAGAACTCTGAAATACTGAGAAATCTCTTCAACAACCCAAATGAATGTTTCTGCTTGCTGTTTGTTTGTTTTATTAAAGTGGGAAAAGAAACATTTAAAATCTCAATTTGTAGCTCAAGTCCTAGCAATTGCATGCCTTGATTCTCGAAGGTCTAAGCAATATGATGCAGGTGTTATACCTAGGGACATATTAATGCCACTAGAAAGCAAAAGTGTATCATTGGATTTGAAAACTGTCTCTAAAAGTGACTTGATGTTTGTAGTTCTATGTAATATGTTTTTATTTATATATAATTTAATTAAATCCCCCCCCTCTCTCTCTCACACACACACATACACACATATATGCAAGTCTATAATGACCGATCGACTCTTGCACACTGGAATTCTTGACTTTCATAACTGTTCTTGAAAATTCATTCTGACATAACACCCTATGTCCCTTCCATAGTCATCACTCAGCTTACTTTTACAGTCTTCCTGTTTCCCCCTCTTATCCATTTCTGGATGATTGGTCTTTGGTGAAATGTGAAAGGTAGTTTATGTACTCAGCTATGTTTATAATTGACCACTGTTTGTCTTGATCTTTATGTCTCACAAGCCCTGAGAAACGAAGGTCTGAGCAGAATCTCATTGCTCTCATTGATCCTGAACCCGAACATACAGATTTTGTGATCAAAAGACATGAATAATTGCTAAGTTACTTCACATTAAATGGTCCCTTCTTGATGAGGATGTTACTAAGTATGTTAAGGGATGACATTAATGAGTCAGATCCAGAATGGAATTTATAAAACATGAAGTAATTTGGAAAATCAAGTGGCGGGATCAGGAATGTATCACTCATAGGTCACATTGAGAACAATTCTTAGTATATTGTTCTGTAACTGAGAAATGAAAACAGAAAGTTTCCAGTTGGTTCTGGAAGAATCTAGATGGTTGTCTTAGTTAGAGTTTCCATTGTGGTGAAGAGACAGCATAATCAGCTGAGGGGCTGGCCCACCTACTGAGACAGTGTGCCTGAACTAATGGGAGCGCATCAATCCAGCTGGACTGGGACTGAATGAGCATATGATCAAACCAGACTCTCTGAATGTGGCGGCGAAAGTTGGCAGATGGAGAACCCATCAACAATGACACCAGGACCTATCTCTTCTGCATGTATTATCTTTTTGAGAACCGAGTCTTTTTGAATGCACTCCTTCCTAGGCCGGGAAGGATGGGGGTGGGCCTTGGACT
>PVIU01010202.1:0-71476 GCA_004026605.1 Ondatra zibethicus
CTGATGCTGTCTGATTAGTCTGTTAGTAAAAACGGCCAGCTTTACCCAGTATGAGGGGTCACTTTTCTTTCTGTACGTAACATGCAATCTCTGGGATGAAGTTTCATGAGTATAAACACACTACGGTTTCAACCACATTTCTTCTGATAGTTCTAGCAATTACTAATTCTTATCTAAATCAGTTGTCCTTTCTCATGTTCGTAATTTTCATATTTCTTGTATGTCTGCAATATTACTTATTGATATTGGAATAAATCAATTTTGGTCATTAAGAGCCTCTTATAGCTGACTTTTGTCTTAATTCAAAAACATTATTTTGTGAGTGCTCACTCTATCTTCGTCATCATTACTGATGCAAGATATTCCAGACTGAATTTGTATTTTCCAGGAATCTAACTTGGAATAAGCCTTTACTCCAAAAAGCTTAGTTACTTTTGGGGAGAAATGACATTGATTTTTGTAGGAGGTGCTTCTTCATTTGTATTGCTTTCATTGGTTGAATAAAGAGACTGCCTTGGCCTTTTGATAGGGCAGCCCTTAGGTGGGCGGAGTGGACAGAACAGAATGCTGGGGAGAAGGAAAGTGTGGCAGACTCCTGGCCAAGATGGACACTGCTTAGACTCATGCCGGTAAGCCACAGTCAAGTGGCGATACACATTAATGAAAATGGGTTAATCAAGATGTGAGAGTTAGCCAATAAGAGGCTAGAACTAATGGGCCAGGCAGTAATTAAATATATACAGTTTCTGAGTAATTACTTCGGTGGTCGGGAGCCAGGCGAAAGGACGCAGCCCGGGCGCCTCTTACTACAATTTTAACATGTGGGTACTTGCCTTTGCCACTGGATGCCATTGATGTCATATGACTCTGGTTCCCTGGATGCCACTAATGTCGTACCACTGATGTCAGTTGACTCTGGTACCAAAGTCTGGAATCTTTGTTCCTATTTATCTCTCAGTACCCTGAGTCTCCTTTCTCTCCCTTTCCACAGTTCCCCAGAGCACTGCTTTAGTCATTTATTGTCTCAGACAATACATGAAAACTGTTCTGTAATTCTAGTAAAAGAAGACAACACAAAACTATTTTACAAATTGAAAATTTCCATTCAGATTCTTATCCTTTTATTTGACTGAATATATGCAGTCCAAATGCTGTAGTCAGAGTCATTTAAACTATTTTTTCTATAGTATATGAAAAGACTGTAACATTCTAAGCAGGTTACCTACTCATTGCTCCCCTGCCCGCTTTTTCAGTTATTATGCCAAAATCAAAGTTGTGTGCACTGAAACACTTCTCCCCTCTGCCTCCTTCACCTCAGCTCCTGCAGGTAACTTGGCAGTTCTTCTCTGATGTGCTCTTCCTGTATCTCCCTTCATCTAACTTGATGAACATTTAGGGACCTTCTGTGTACCTTTTAATGTATATTATGGAAATCAGGCTGCACTGAGAACTCTTTCTCTCCTCTCTATCTCTCTTTGTGTGCGCATGTGTGTGTAGAACTGAACACAATCTCTATTTTTAAGTTGCTCAGTGGTTTCTGTAGCTGTAACAAAGATGATTTAACTAGTCTCTAACAGATGGGTATTCAAGTTGTTTCCACTACATAACTTTGATAGTTACTATATATTTCTGTTAGGAGTGAAAAGTAAACTCTATAATATGTCTTCCTGTGAACTATGACCTCTAAAATCCAAACTGCTGCGCCAGAGGTTTTGAGTACAGTGTCTGTATCCTTCACCATGTCTCACAGCCACTGGGGCACATGTGGGACAGCTTTCCAAGTCTTGTTAACAAATTGTTTGCCATTCCTTTTTTTTTTTTTTAAATAAAATCTGTAGAGAAAAGAAATGGTGTTTCAAAATAACTTAATTTTATGTCTTATTAGTTTGAGAAGAACTTAGCATCTTTTCATAGATTTGAAGGTTTTCCTGAAGGTCTCCTTACACACTTTGTTGGGAGAGAATACAAGTTCAATTATGCACACCTTCCTGAGTTAATGCAAATTCTATGGTTAGGTTTTTAAGACAGATTTTAACTTAAAACAGAACATTCGCTGGCAGGAGAAGATAATGAATTGCCATCCACCAAGAAAATACCATGTGCCAGAAGTTTTTAGGCCATTTGTGAATATAAGACAGAAGAAAGCACTACCTTTTAAATCAAGGAGCTCACATACTATGATAAAATAAGGAAAATTCGTTACAGCATCATGGCAAAGTTGTGTTTAAGCCACCATTTCATAAGATAATAGAAGAGAAATCTAAACAAAAGTACAGTGTGAGGGAACTCCATAGAAAGGTGATTCATGAGTTGGGATTTCACTAAAGCATCCAGACTTGAAGCTATCATTAGTTCATGACGTCACAAAATAGCACCTGTGTTCAGAGTGTTGAAGGATATGTACAGGAGATTAGCTTCTAAAAAGAGTCTAGAAAAGTGGGAAGACACCCAACGTGACTTTGGGGAGACACCCAACGTGACTTTGGGGAGACACCCAACGTGACTTTGGGGAGACACCCAATGTGACTTTGAGGAGACACCCAATGCGATTTTTCTCCCCAAGTGAAAGATGTTTCTGTTTGTGCTGAAGGTTATGGGATACTTTCAAGGATTAACTAAGACATAACAACATTCATTTCTTTGATCAATTGAACTTGTACTTTTTTTTTTTAAGGTAAGATTCCCAGAAAGGGAGCTGTGGGCTTTTGGTATTATAGATCGTGCCTGCCAACCAGCTGCTGATTTATCTAGAAATTGCTGCCATCAATTCCAATAGCAACTTGTTTTGCAAAGCACAGTAGCCCATTTCACCATTCGCTGACTCTTGGGTGCCGCACAATAACATTTTTGTGCTCTCCAGCGTTCCTAAGGTGCTCAGGTTAAGCCAAAGAACGCCACCTCCTGTCTCATGTTCCCTCTTGGAATGCATACCCCATACTGCTGGAGCAAACACAAAGCAAAGTCCAGGACCATGAAGACTCTACTGGGATACACCGAGACTCACATCTGGCTGAGTTGGTCTGATTTAGATAAGTTACCTTAAATTCCGTTTCAGCTTGCAAAGGAACAAGCATAGGACCAAACTAGTCCCTCTGAATGTGGTTGACAGGTGCATGGCTGGGGCAGATGGAGGGGTCACTGGCAGTGGCCCTGGGATTTATCTTTACTGCATGTACTGGCTTTTTGGGATCCTATTCTCTTTGGATGTATACCTTGCTCAGCCTAGATATAGTAGGGAGGGCCTTGGACCTTCCACAAAGCAATGTGCCTTACCCTGTCTTATGATTAGATGGGGGTGGGGTGGGAGGGTATGTGGAGGGGATGGGAGGAGGGGAAAGAGTGGGAATTTGGATTGGCATTTTTTAAAAAAAATCTAATAAATTAAAAAATCCGCTTCATTGCACATTCATGATGATTTCCTGCTAACTAATATTTTGTCTTTTCATTTTAGTGTATTTAAGTGCAAATATACAGGGATGTGTTTATTGAACAAATTGTTCAATTGAATAAATCTGAGAGACTGATTGTCCAGTGAATTCTCTTTCTTTAACCTATTTGCTGCCATTCTCTTAGATTTCCTTCCTTCCTTCCTTCCTTCCTTCCTTCCTTCCTTCCTTCCTTCCTTCCTTTCTTTCTTTCTTTCTTTCTTTCTTCTCTCTCTCCCCCGCCGTGTTTTAACATCACAATCAGTCAATAGTGAAAACATTAATGACAGCAAAACCAGAAATTCTCTGGAGGACAGGGAATTTGTGAAATACGAAGTTTGGACTTTACCAGTACATGTGTCTTATCAATTTATAAGTAATGCCAATCAGACTTATTCAAAGAAGGTACAACATAGTTGTTTGTTCACAGTTCATACAGAGCCTGTGAGGCATCTTCTACCTGTCATCACTTGTAACAGACTTTCTCTAAAGCACTGAAAAAAAATCAATGAAGTTATAGTTACCTTTTCCCAGATCATGACCTGAAATTTCCAACCATTTGTACACTTCCCCAGTACCAGGTACTCGAGGCATATTAAGAACTACTGTCCTTAATATAAGGTCATTTCAGCTGCACGTAGAAACAGCATACACTACCTTGGTAGATGCCCTGAACTGGCACCAGGAAGGATGAAATCCTCATCAGAGTACTAACAGAATGACCTTGAGCAGCTCAGGTCATCTTACTGGGATTCCACCTACAATCAAGAACTTGCTTGGCATCTGGGGTAGTTTCTGACAGCATACACATAGTGTGTGCCTTTCTGTATCTGCATCCTGCAGGACCAGTGACTACTATTTTTATGGCCATTATCCATTCTTTGTCTCTCTCAACTTGATACACTCACTCTTTCACTGTGTCCCCACACCCTTCCCACCCACTACTCCTCCATCTCCATTCAGAAAGGGGCAGGCCTCCCAGGGGCTTGAGCAAAGCATGGCACAGCAAGTTGAGACAGGACCAAGCTCTTCCCTCCCCTTGAGTCAAGGCAGGGCAAGGAAATCCAGCATGGGGAACAGGTTCTTTCTATAACAGAATCTATACAGAACCTGGATTTAAACCCCAGCCATCAAAACACCTGCATTCATCTCATGTCAGAGGTTCCTGGCCCATGTTACTGGATATCGAAAGACAGCCAAGGTTTTCTCTCCTCCGTCATGCCTGTTCGTCATTGTGCTTTTCTAATTATGTTATATTCACTTGATTGACACTTCTTTTCAGCCACGAAAAGTACATTGGTAGCAGAGTAACAGAAGGTTATTCACTTTAAGGAGTTTGGTCTTTACTGTTTTCTTTTCAAAGCTTAACTCTGAAGTTCACTTAATTGTAGCTATCTCTCATCCAACATTGATGTTCTTGCACCTTCAAGTGTTAATGCATGGAGAAAAACTGTAAAAGGTCTTTAACCACAGCCCTGACTGTATTTTCCCTTCCCATTAAATGTATCTGAATGTACTTAAGTTCCATGTTTCCAATACTCATCTACCTTTTCTTAGAAAACAAGATCACTTAATATTTTCAGAAAATATCATCTTTAATTAAGGCCTATGTTATGTGATTGTCTAGTGGCCATCTTTCAGGTCCACTATAATTAAAATTCCCATCTTTCTTACAGCAAACACACACTATAATCTGATAAGCACTTTTTCATTCCCATTCTGACCTAATAAAACACTTCACCTGCTAAATTCATACATGCATCACTGAAGCTGGAGCTTTTGAAGGTTGAACATAGCTTTCTTCGACCATGTAATTTTGGTCTGAGAATTCCTGGGGAGCAAGCCTTATTCCTCGCTTTGGTCATCCAGGCAGCCATCGCTAATGATAGCACATGTCCTCACTGCCAGAGTCTAAATGGCAACTTCGAAAGCACCTGTCTCTTCCCTACTCTCGTGTCTTGTGTACCAAATGAGTCATCTCGGATCAGTGTCTATCTCATGGGACATGTCAAAAGATCATAGTTAATTTGAACCAATTCTTGTTTACTGGAAATAATTATCTTTGGGAAGTTTTCCAATCTAGAAAGAAAAGTTTGTATGTTTGTCTAAACTGGCACTAAAGTCAACATAATCTTTGCTATTAGAATTTTTAGGTTGAAATGTATAGATTTTTATTAATTAAAATATTACTTATCAGATAATAAGTAAAAATTAATATAAGTTCACTATATATGAGTGACTGGTTTTAAAATTTCTTCTGGGTTGAGTGGAGATCATTTGGTTCACGAAGTTCAGACACAATAATACCAGGAGTTTTTCAAATATTAAACCACCAATGGGTAGATAATCACTCAGACTGGTTCCCAGTGAATCACTCCATCAGGATCTTGTAGAACACAGGTTCAAGGGTCTGAAAACCATTGATGAAATCATTTCACAGGTCTTTAACTGAGTCTTTGGTTCAAACTACACACTGGTGAACTTCCTTTACCAACACAATACTGGTTAGATTGAGCAAAAGAGAGAAGGAATCCATACAGAGTAATTAAAAATAAAGGTGACCTAGAAGAAGGAGGTATTTTTGGAGCATAAGTCAGAAGTGTCTACTCTGGGAGGGTTTAGAAGCATGATAATCTTCATAACGATGGAAGTCACAAAGGCTTCTGGGTGTGAATTCATGCAGAGGCTACCAAAGACTGAGTTCCCTTTTCATCCATCTCATTTTCTAGCTGCTTTTGAATAGAGTAGATGAGGAAGAATACTTGTCATTTTATTTATAGAGCCTGTAAGATTAAAGTCCAGCCAAGGCTCTTTCAAATATTATTGTTTATTTCTGTCTTATCCAATTTTTATCCTGATAAGAAAAAAAAATCGTTGTTTTTGGAGATAATTGCAATTTTCCATCTTGAATTTTCTAAAGTCAGGGCAAATCCATATATTTGAAAATAGATTTGATCTCTGTTTTTTTTTCTGTTCTCTTTCATGGAAGAAAATCACTAAGAGCTTCTGCAGCTTGCTTTAATAGTTTTTCTTTCAGCACATGATTTTATGACACTCACCTCCAGGAAAACTAATTCACCAGTGGTTCGCTGCATTGCTGATGCACTAGGATAAAGATATGAAGGAGAAAGAGCAGCCTACCATTAATCAGGGATGCTCCATGACCCAGCAGGGCAGAACTGAGCATGGACGGAGAACAAGAGAGGAAGTCGGTTAACCAGCTCCTTTGTACTTACAAAATCTGTGCTTTCTTCTGTCAGAGAGGAGAGACGAGAAGATAGACTGGGACAACGAGGAGAATGGGAGAGAGAGAGAAAGGGGGAAACTGGGAAAGAGGGAGTGAGACCAGCAAGAGAAGAGGGGATGGGCCAGAGCACAGAGAGAGAGGAGAGGGGAGAAAGGAGCAAGAAGGAGGTGAAGAAAAGAAGGGAGAGAGGGGAAGGAGGAGAAGAGGGAAAGGATGAGGAGGAGCAAGGGGGATTTTCATTTCCATAGCAGCAGCAAGCTTCATATTATTTGACGGGATACTACCCAATTCCCTATTTCTTCCTCAATGTAATTTTTTATGCATCTTGTCATTTTAAACATCACTGTTTGAAGAACGACTCCACATACTTACTGGATTGAGAACCACAGTGAAAAAGAGCTCCCCTCCATGAATACTCTTGTCCAGTTCCTGGGGACCTCCTGGATATTCCTTGTAGAAAATTGTGTGGGTGAAGAGCCCACAGGTTTGCCTTGGAAGAACCTGAAGGAAAGAAGGCCATGTAAGGAGAAAGCTCTAGTTACCTTTATTGAATCTTAGCTTGTTTCTCCTCATGGAAGAGGATATGAAGGTGGTATTTATTGCACTCTAACTAGGACCTGGAAGAACCCTCCAATGTTGGAGGATGAAAAGGTCATAGACCTTCATAACCACAAGGGAAGTTAAATAGTTAACATTGAAATAGACTTTGAATTATTTTAGCCATTTTTTATTTTAGTTTTCAAAATTAGTGCTTTTATTACTGAGCCTAATATATTTTAGTATCTTAAGAAATAAAATTAAGTAAGATTTTAAAATATTGGAATTGTGAATAACCTCATTGGTAAAATGTGAATAAGTCCTTCTGCCACACATTTGGAAATGAAGTCAGTTATTAACAAGGTGCTTCTTAGAAAGAGGAATTTTAAATAAAATACACACTTGGAAACAAATCGGGTCTGCTCTGGTGTGAAAATACTGCAGCCAGGGGCCCCGATTTCCAAGTGTGAAGGCTGCCAGATCCAAGAGTGTGTCTGTTTAGCTGCTAGCATTAGAAAGTGTCACCAAAAAAAATGACAAACGGTCACTTAGCAGAAGGTCTTTTCATCCTCTGCTTCCAATGTCCACATCTGTGATGAGGTCTTTTTCCCCCAGGTCCAGATTTCCTGATTCCATGAGAGGGCAATTATAAGAAGTCCTGCAAGCTTTGCTGTTTCCAGCTAAGTCACAGAATGAGACCCACAGTGACCTGTGCTTGCCACAGTGGAAGACACAGAAAACCAGTGAGTATATTTGGAGAGTAGAGAGCTTTTCAGCACCATGCAGTCGGGCAATTCTTCTCACTGCTTTAAGAAAGCAAATCGTCATATTTATTGCCTTAGCTCAAAACATTTTAGTTCAATAGCTGCTTTGTAAACATCACCTGCTCAAGACTTTCACGTTTTCAGCCTTCCATGTACGCACGACTTCTTTTCCAGTGGTATGAACAACACTGTGAAGGAATTTACGCTAGCTCTTAGCAGTATTCCCAGGAAATATAACTCTCAGCTCAATTAATGCACCCGGTATTTCTGAGCCAATCAAGCCTCTATACACCTCACTCATTTTGCTGAAACATATGCAGTGAAAAGATACTTTACCTTCGAACGGTTAAAGTATTTTAGTTTAAATCCAACGCTTGTTATCTCAGGGTTGTTCATGCCTGGAAATGTCATAAACTGTTATAGTTCACAAAACCGCAACCACAAAATTCCAACTGTATTGGATATGTTTACTATCAATAACTGGACATGTAATTTCATGTAAATTAAAGTCAATATAATCTTGACTTGTGAACTTGGCAAACGTTTGTTCTAAACTCTCTGCTAGTTCCTATAGAACTGAAGGGCATGTGTGTGTGTATATGTGTTCTATTCTGAGAGGACATAAAATTTATTAGGATATGATCAAAATAAATTCTATGGGATTCTTAAAATTAAAAAAATATTATTAACAATATATTACGGAAAGAAGAAATATCCAGGCTAAATAAGAAAATGCCTAGATTAAATTCCAGGCTCATGCTATGTTTTAAAAATGTATGACATCAAATAAATCATTTTTAGGATTTAGTTTGTTTGTCTTGCATAGAAAATCACAGCATCCATGCAGGGCTGTCCAGGAAGCTGGCTTGCCCAGGTCATTTGGGTAAGTGGAGACAACTGAGAAGAAACTTGAACACTGTCTTTTTCTTAAATTCTTTGAGTTTGAAAAGAGTAAAAGGGGGGTCTTTATGAGTCTTAGGGCCTCAGTGGGCCACCATGGGAGGCTAGGCAGACACACAGGAGGAGCGAGATCAGGGTCCTGTTCCATTGTCTTGATTCGAGATGCAGCAATAGGGTGATGGACACATTTCCTGAAACAGCTCTTATGCTACAGGAGGAATGAGAAACTTTTCCACCGTATTTTAATAGGAACTTTCCCCCAGAGAAGGGTGGTAGTGTAACACTGTGAAGTTCAAACTTGGAAACTGTAATCTTTGTAATTGCTGGCAGTCCTGGGAAATGATAAAACCTCAGCCAATGCATGTCATGATATTTTATTTGTATTTTAATAAATAAAGCTTGCCTAAAGATCATAATGCAAAACTGAGCCACTACAGGCTAGGGAGTGGTGGCACACACCTTTAATTCCAGGACTTGGGAGACAGAGGTGGATGGAACGCTGTGAGCTCAAGGTCACCCTGGGCTACACGAGACCAATCCAGAAACAGATCCAGGTGGTGGTGGCTCACACCTTTACTCCTAGTGTCTGGGAGTCACACACCTTTAATCCCAGCACTAGAGACAGGAGGAATATGGCTGGGTGAAGAGAGGAATATACATGGGAAGAGATGAACTCACTGGAGAGTGGGGTCTGAGGATTCGTGGAGACAGGATCTTGCTGTCTGAAGTTTAGTAGAGGTAAAAGATCTCTCTAGTGGTTGGCTGCTTTGCTTTTCTGATCTCCAGCTTGATCCCTCTATCTGTCTCTGGGTTCCTACTATTCGTGTTAGAAACTCGTCTTAAGGCACACCAATATAATGCCTCCAGAGGCTTCACAGAGGCAACTCTGTCAATAGTGGAGTAAGCAGTGAAGACTGCTGGCCATTGTGTGTATGGGGCACAATAAGACAGGTGAGAGGCCTTACCCCCAGACCTCCCTTTGCACACAGTGTGTAGATGGAGTGTGAGTCTTGTTGCTCTATCCAGAGAGTTCCATTTAACAACCAGGGTTCCGAGCTCAGGACTTAGTTTTCTAGTCATTCTTTATGCGTGAGAATAAAAAGTCCCCAATCAAGATGCTTTGTGTCCCCACGGAACACATGAATTCAGAGGAGAGTAAGGAAAGTATAACTCTATTTGAGAACCACAGTGCTTCACAGTTGCTTACATACTTAGATGGGATAGGAATAGGTGGAGTGTGCCTGGGAAGTTATTCACAGGGAACAGAGAGTTCCATGCTGGGCAGTGGAAGACAGAAATGCAGGTGTGGTGTCAAGCATTTTCCAACTGAAAAGGATGCATTAAAGAGTGTGGGAACAGCCGAGATTCACAAGGTCAGAAAGGTCGGGAGGAGTCAAAGGCTGGCACTGCCTACTGGCGAGCTCTCACTGAACGGCGGCCAGAAGGTGAAAATTGGCCAACTGGGAGCTTGTACCACAGCCAACATGAAAGCCAAGCAGTGAGTTAAGATGGTGGCTGCCACAGAGCAAGTGACAAGGTAACTCTAAAGGGATTAGGGCAGGAACTAGAGAAGGTTTAGGAGTCCTAGTGGGAAGTTTGAAGTATCTAACTGAATTAGTGCTAGCAGGATCATTGATGGCTTGGAAGGAAAAATACCTTTAAGTCTTTTGATTTTAATTCATGGGTGATTTCACTTCAGTTAGAAAAAACGGGCATGGTTTAAGATCTAGGGATCACACCTCGTTTGCTAGCTCTTTCCTTCCCATCTCCATCAGGAGGGAACCTGGCTCTCTAGTTCTCATCTTGTGTGTCTATTTGGATGGCTCCTGGTGACAGCCCATCTTTCTTCCTGCATAACCTATCGCCTGCTGGCACTTTTCATCTGCAAACTCTCATGCAGGAGTCCACGCATTGAGGTCATGCAAAAGCACAACGACAGGGGCAATTGTGTCAAAGCAGGAAACCTGCCTGAGCTTTGGTTATCTGCAACATCCATGCATTTGCAACACAGGCAAAATGCAGTTTAGGAGGTATGGGAAATGAAGCCCTTTGGGAAGAGGCAGAAACAGGGCAGAACTGTGCTGAATGCAGTCTTCAGACACTGAAATTTGCCACTTTAGGGATGCCTACGACCTCAAAATGGCAAAAGAGCACCAAATGCTTTTAAGTTATGACCTTGGACAGGCTTTTAAAACTCTTTCTCATTCTTTCTCATCAGAAAGCTGGCTGGATGAGGCATGATAAATTCACTTTGAGCACCAAAGAAGGGCAAGCTGGGAGAAGAACGTGGTCATGATACTCTCATCTTGCATTTACAGCATTTTTTGCTGTTGTCGTTGAGGGACACATTGAGATGGGGGTTGATCCAGGTTTAATGCCATCATCCACTTGACTTTCTGGAGACATTAGAAAACTGCATGGAAAGAGGTCATCTGTACCTGCTGTAGACGGCAGATATCTGTTCACATGTATCAGTTTGACCCAGCACTCCGGGGCTCATTAGCTTCCTGTCTGTTTCTTCACAGTGTGGGAGTCTAAATTAGAGGCCATGCCTACCTACTTTCACTAATACTTTCCTTAAGATCTCTGACTTGGGAAGAAATAGGGTTCAGTGGCTATGAAAGGGCTCATGCTGTCTCATGTGAGACACATGATCATGTGATACCACATATTTTGGTACCATAGATCGTTTTGCTACTAGTGTAGGAGACAAACAAGATGGAGATACTCTGGAATAATGATTTAACTAATGTCACCTGCCATGCATTCTCTGGCACCTGGCTACAAGTCATGACCTCACATGTGGCTCCTTGCTGCACACTGCAGTGTTTTGGTGAACCTGGCATGGTAAAGAGGTACAATTTGAGCAGTTTATAAAAACTCAGGTTGGAGACTACAGAGAGATTCCATGACTTTTATCTACTACATGACTTCCTTAAGAAATGATAGTCTAGGATTATTTATAACTTTGATATAATGTTTTCTTAGTATTTTTACACCAGTGATTGCTTGCCAGCAGGAGTGACAGGAAAGAAGCTTTTTATTTTATTTTTCAGAGTTATACTGAACAGGAAGACACAGCTGTCATTCGAATGCCTTCCTTAGGGATAACAACACTCTTCACACAGCACGCCCTCTCCTGAGCCACACTCGTGACCCTTGGCTCTCCTTTGTCTCTATCTGTGCATGCATGCTGTCATCTGGAAGAGCCAGCCAGGCTTGACACATGCAGGAAGCTCACCATGATGTTTTTGTGGATGAAGCCCCTCCGATACCTAGCTGGTTTCAGATGAGGATATTCTTCAGTGCTGGTGATTTTAATATTCCAAACCTTCTTCCAGGCCTCATAAAGCTGAACGTGTACAGGGTAGACGCCGGAGTGGTGGGGGGACACTGCGTAGCCCATGTCGGTAGGAATGCCGTGCTCCTAAGACCAAGAAAACTGTCGTTAGAATATGGGAAGAAGGCTGGTCCTTTTGCTCTTCCTCCTCTCTAGAACCTTGAGCTTACTCTGAACTCACAATGATCCTCCTGCCTCAGCTTCCCAAGTGCTTGGATTACAGGCATGCACTGCCATGCCCTGGCTTTGAAGATTTGTCTTGATTATAGTTTTATTTTAGGGTTTTGGAACGTACTATAAATACACGTATTTAATTCCATCATTAGTTATTGTTTGGTAGAATTAAAAATAATATCTATTAAAACCATTAAAATTTTTGAAGTTGGATAGCCATCAGCCAACCTTCTTATTGTGTTGGAGGTGGCAGGGTGGATGAAACATTGCACTCCACTTAACACACTCTTGGCCATCTGTTCGTTCCACTGATCAAATTTGAAAACATTAAATAACAAGCACCTTATATAAATAATATTCAGCCCACTCCACTGGACACAAAGAATGATGAACCCTCCAAGTTTTACTGGCCCAGTCATCTTATTGTGTCTGCTGTAATTTTTACCAAGTTTGATACATTTCTATTGGGGCTTTAGCATGTGTGGCAGTACCACAACTAAATCTCAGTAGAAGTGCGCAGGTTTGATTGTAAACTGTAGAATTATTATTATTATTATTAGAAGTCCTCATCATTTAATCAAATGGTACTCAAAGAGATAAGATGTCTGGGAATTTACATGACTTTTAAATTAAACTTTCATACATAAAATGATACCAGCTAAAAACAAACACCTTCCAAACTACACATGCACAATGGATACTGAGGAAGTTGACTAATGATGGGTCAAGGTGTTCCTCATCTATTGGTCCTGTCCAGGTCCTGCCAAATCCCTGTGAATGCTAGCTTATTTTGGGGAAGATCTGGGCTAACTCAGGATTACTGTAATTGTTCTCAGCTTCAGGTGGCCCATGAATCCTCATCTATCGCTCTTGACATAGAGATGGTTTCCCAGACACAAGGTGTGAAATCAGTCTTTTAGAAGAACACCCAAGGTTTTCATATTGATGGATATTTTTCCTGAATGATTTGTTTTGCTTTCTGTTTGTATTTTTCAATTGCTTGACAACTTTCAAAGATTGCACTGAAATAATCTTTCTTTGAATTAGTCATGGTTTTCTTCACACCAAAGAGCAATTTCACACAGAGAATCATAGTATCAGGCTTTCAAACAGACTGCTTTGAAGAAGTGTGCTACAAATGGATGTGGAAGGCAAAGAGATACAGCTAGCTTTGTTTCTCAACCCAGAGAGTATCAAAAAGGCGAGAAACGCACATGTAGTATCTACACACAAGAAAGTTGGATGTTAGGCAAAACCACCTCTGAGTGGGGGCTCAATATGTTCCTAATTGATGTGGGATTCCCCTCTGTATGCTGTGATTACCATTAATGAATAAAGAAAACTGTCTTGAGCCCGTGATAGGGTACTTAGGTAGGTGGGGAAAGACAGACATGCTGAAACTTTGCTGGTAGGCCATGACCTCGTGGTGATGCACAGATTAATGGAGAAGGGTTAAGCTAAGGTGTAAGAGTTAGCAAATAAGAAGCTAGAGCTAATGGGCCAAGCAGTGATTTAAAGAATAGGGTTTCTTACAACACCTAATTACACTTCCTTTCAGGAATTTTACTCACTATTTTAAATGTCTGTGGTCCTCTCTAGTAAGGATGCTATAGAGCTGAGAGCTACACAGTGCTGCTGAGTGACAGAGATGAGACAGGGGCCACAAGAGATGGACTGAAGGATGACTGGGAAGGCCTGACAACTTTCCTTTTATCTTCGACCTCTGTAGACATTTCAGTGCCTATGCAATCATTATCAGATAATTGAGGACTTCACTAAAACAGAAAGGAAATACCTCATTGCCTTCCTCCCTAGTTTTAAACAATTCACACTAAGGTAATTTCTTCCACTAAGAATTGTGTGCCAACATATAATTTTGTTAGAAAAGGTTGCTAAAGTATCAGTCTCAAATGGTTGAAGAACAGGGCTACAACTTAAAAGGCCAGACAAAAGAAAATGGATTTCCATCAAAAAGTTTTTTTTTAAAAAAATAAGGAACAATTACATGTTAAGAACTTCTCAGAGATATTCATGAAGAAGCAATCCACAACAGTCAGAGCTATATTACAAACTCCTAACATCCAGAGATTCACAAATAATGATGTTGAGCAAGAGGTCAAGGCAGCTTTTCAGTGCTTGCTAAGTGCTCTTGCGATTCCAAGAAACTGGATGCTTAACAAAAAGAAGATGTAACATATAAAGAACATTTCCTTCCTTTGAATTCTTGGAGAATGTTGGACCACCATGATGGTATATGCAGATTCTCTTATTATTCTTTCTTTCTTTCTTTCTTTCTTTCTTTCTTTCTTTCTTTCTTTCTTTCTTTCTTTCTTTCTTCCTTCCTTCCTTCCTTCCTTCTTTCCTTATCTATCTATCTATCTATCTATCTATCTATCTATCTATCTATCTATCTATCTATCTTTCTATCTGCTAGCTTTAGCTATTAAAGTTTCACCTTTTCTTTGCAGTCTGGTTACCGTGGTGGGGGCATTTCACATTCATGTTTACTATCTTACATTTGGGAGAAAAATGAACCAAATCTAATTTTCTAGCCATTGCACAGAAGGCTACATAGTTCAAAATGTTTGGAAGTCATTAATTCAAATGTGGGGCACATTTAAAATGGTTCTTGCAGCATGACATACTCAGTGAGTGCTGGTGATTGTTATTACCCCATTTCCTCTTGTGTGTGATGATCTTAACACACACACTTGGAAACTATGACAATTCTGAATCTTCATTTACTGATTAATTAGTTACTAAAAGATACCTCTACTGTGGATTTGGGGGCTTTTTTGTGGGGTATTTCCTTCGGACCTGTCCAGATGCAACCATTTCACAAAGGTCTCTTTGAAATGATTTTATATAAAAGCTACATAAACACATCCTTCCGATCTGTACCCAATGCTCCTAAATATAGCCTATTATCATGTCCCATGAATATTGCAACTCGTGCAAATCCTAAGTGTGCCCACTCTTCTGCAAGTTTACCACCGTAGTCCAGTCCACTGTCACCTCTGGCCATTTGGTATAGATTTCTAATATTCTATCCATTTTTTTCTCACTTGCTTTCTTTGAAACCATTCCCCATATAGTGGCCAAAGAAATATCTGACAGACTCAAACGTGATCATATGACTTTCTATTTAAAATCTTCCTGGCATTCCCCTTGCACTTAAACACAAAATTATAGCCTGACCATGATCTCTGCATCACACAACACTTGCTCCTTAAATCGAGCCTTACAATGTTCACTCTCTTTCATCATGCTAACCTTTCCTGAAATTCATCAAACCCTTTCCTCTCCTGGTATCATCCTAGTCTGAATCTTTTTTTTTTTTTCTGTTTTGAGACAAAGTCTCTTTATATAGCCTTGACTGCCTTGAATCCCACTATGTAGACCAGGGTGGCCTCAGACTCATAGATCTGCCTGCCTTTGCCTTCTGAGGGTTGGGATTGAAGGCATGTGCCACTATGCCCAACTTCCAACATTCACTTCTGAGTAAACCTGCAGAATAGACTGGCAAAAAAGTGGCACAAATGTTATGGGATGAATCAATCACTTTGTAATTATATTTAAGGTCCATTCCACAAGGTTGAACCCATACACAATATTGCTAAAATAGCCAAGAATTTGAGACTAGACAAATCATGGACCTAGGGGGGAAAACCTACTAGTATTATTCTGTCAATGAAACTTAGTAGAATAATAGTAGTAGGTTGGTGGTACATGCCTTTAATACCAGCAGAGGCAGGTGGATCTCTGTGAGTTCAAGACAAACCTGGTCTACAGAGCGAGTTCCAGGACAGACACAGAAAACCAACCAAGGCTATACAGAGAAACCCTGTCTTGAAAAATCAAAAAGAAAGAAAGAAAGAAACTTATCAATAAGATGACTCTTAATAACTAGCCTTTGTTTTTCAAGGTGATACAGAATCATTTTGCAAATGTTTCTTTGTGCCTCTTCTGCACTAAGCAATGACTCTGTGAAGTCTGGTTTCTGTTGTATTAACCACGGTGGGCTCATTGTCTTATTAACTGCAAACAAGAGATGCACATCTGTGTGCAAGTGTGGATGCAATGCTGACACTAACCACCCTCCTCTCTTTTGAATTTTTTACTTTCTCAATTGTCTCAGCAAAACTGTCAGTTTATTTGAAGTTTAGACATATGGTAACTCACTGAGAAATTTTAATAACTGCACAAATAATACTTGCAAACACATTTGAAACTGTAGTTAAGTCAAACTTTAAATATGTAATTTCAAAATAATAAAGTTTTATGATATGAAATGTAACATTATAAGATTTTTCTTATGTTATCATTCAAGATTTTCCAAACAGATAATACAAAGATAACTTAAAAGGCAAGTCCTTAGGAAAATCTCCTCAAAGACTAACAAAAGAAAGAAAAAAAAATCTGTATTTAAGTGTTCAAACAACACAATCACTTCATTGCCAAAGTACTAACTCTGACAGTAGTTACTTATTTAAACTCTTGCTGGTAATTAAGAATGGTGTTTTACTTTTAGTGTTTATCTCAATTTCAATCTTTCTGAACAGAAGAAACTTAACATTTCCCACCCAAGGCTAGATAGCCCACTGCCTTTTTCCCACTCCAGATATAAGCAAGTCTGTAGGCTATTGTCATTTCCACAGCCACAGTGGCAGTCTACAATCTGTTAGCTATTCTGTTGTCTCCAGAGAAAACAGCCGGAAACTGCAGCGATGCACTTTGGAAACCTTCTAGATGCTTTTCTGCTCTCTCTTTCGGTTGCTATGCCCCATTTTTTTCAGAATATAGAAGTTCATGCTTTGGTTAACTACCTCACAACCCTGAGATTCAAATTTGCAATTTGCATGAATTTGAGATAAAGTCTCCTGTTTACACTTGTCATTGTAGTCCTGTTTCTAGGAAAAATGGGCTCCTTTTCTTTGACTTTTTAAATGGCTTCCTTTAGGACTGTGGCTGTTGGAGATACTGTTTCACAGAGTACATTATCTAGAAGACAAGAGCATATTTTGAAAATAAGATTAGAATCAAGGTTTGAGTATATTCTCTTTATATATATAAATATACATGGAACATTTAAAAGATGGTTGTTTCCTAAGGTAAAACCGATTGACCAAATGCATCTCAGGTCCATAGCAGCAGGGATAATGGAGGGCAAGTGTAGAATGGCAGTGATGTGGTCAGAGTGGACCAATGTACGTGAAGATTGTTCAAAGGAAACTAAACAAATCACAGTATAAACCAGGGAACTCAGGATCCAGTTGGAAAGTTAGGGTTTGGCCAGTATTCCAAGGCTGTTAAATACTAGAACCCTTTCTATAATTAATGATGGTATTTTTGATATGGTTTAAAATTAAAATTCCTGGAAGATGATTAGCCAAGGACCATTATTCTTTTTTCACAACCAAATGTGAAATAAATGAGTTGTACAAGCAATCACTAAGTTTCAGATTAAAAACACCATTTCCAAAAGGGCACTATGATGCACGCCCACCATCCGAACACTTTGAAGATTCATGAGGAAGACTGTAAGTTCAAGATAAACCTGTTTTTAAAAGCTAAATTAAGTGAAATATTATATTGCTTTCACTTTATCTTTGTGGTTTTATAAATAATTTTTATGTTCAGATGCTGGATATAAATGCATTATTTTTAATTTATGGCTTAATCTTAAGCAAACTTTCCCATTCACATTTTACAGGAGTTATGACACATTTATATATAGTTTGTTAGCAATTTGTAGGTTTGGCTCCCACACACCTCTGGTTTCCTTATATACATTCTTCAATCTGTAGGACAAATGGCTGTCTACTCTGGATATTATGTCCAAACCCTACTGGGATGACAATGCTGTTTTGAATGCATTTGCCTTAAGGATTTTAGAGTCTGCCGGAAGCCAGTGTCTAAATAATTCACTTGCTCTTCCTCATTCTAGGCTCCTGGGAGGCAATCCCTAAATCCTTGTCGCAATTTTCCAAAGTCCCAACTAGGGACTTCATTGTTCATGACATGACAAATCTGGGATCACATTTGAGTTTATGCTTAGGATGGAACTCGTCAGACCAGAAGGACCAACCATGTAATTAGAGAATGGGGCACTGAGGCAGGTAATAGAGTTGACCTCTGGGCAGGAGGGGAGAGTTGGAGAGTGAGTTTGGTCACAAGGACAGTGAGTCAATCCATCATGCTGATATATTGAAATCTTAATAAAAACTGGGATTCGAGGCTTATTTTCTGGCTGGTAATATTCACACAGACCCAGAAACCTGCATAAGTAAATGTTCTTTGTCTTGCAGTCCAGAGAACAAAAATGTGCTACGGTAGTGGAATTAACAAAAATCCTTGGATAAAGGTGTTAACAGCATTAATAATGAGATCTTGTGAGATAGGATGGCATTAGAGTAGCTCATAAAACAGAAGTGTGACCCTACTGTCCTGAAGTAACACCTCTGAGAAACACTGTACAGTCTTTAATTAACTCAATGATTAGAAAGGTCTCCTATTCCCAAAACGCAAATACAAGAGAATGAGATTCTTAGCGCCACAGGGACCCTAAGATACACAGCTGGGTATGAGGAGACAGCCAGGGCAGAGACCTGGGCCTCGTGTCCACGTATTTTACTGACTAGTGCCACGGGTGGACTGGTCACCCACACCGTACCTCAAGTTCTCATCTTACTGATGTTAGGGGCAATGACAGTGAATATTTCTTCTTCTCCGGCCAAGCAAGATGCTCAAAGGCAAGAGGGTGACCCAGCCCCTGCTGTCCTAAAGAAGCCCAGGACGAAAAGGCAATGAATCCTGTTTAAGGAAAGGCCCAAGAACTTTGGCATTGGATGGGCTATCCAGTCCAAGAACGACCTCAATGGTCACCACCAACTATAGTGGTAAAGGGCTGCTACCTGCACTGCCTGTGGTATTGGCAAGAGCTTCCTGAAATCAGCCAGCTTACTCAGGAACCTGACCAGAACAGAGAGCAGCTATTTAAGCTTTCCTGCAGCCACAGGCCAGAGATAAGGAGGAGAAGACGCAGAGGTTGTTGGCCAGCGCTGAGAAGCAGGCTAGCTGCTGGCAAAGAGGACGCCTCCACTATACATGACATGTATATGGCATATGAAAGTGGTGGGAGGGAGGGGAGGGGAGGGGGAAATAATGTAGCTATATTTCAATTTAAAAACTAAAAATATATGAGTTCAAAGAATCCTTCCAGTGTTACTTCTGTGCCTCAGAATTCTTATGTAAGTGCACGTGTGCTTAAAGGACACTATCATGATCAACAGCGTTTAATACAGGTTTAAGTTACCACTATGATCTGCTTCATAGAAAGTCGAACAAATGAAGATATCAACCACAAATGTATTTTAGCAAAGATAACCGATGCTATGTTTCCAAGTGACTCGAGTACCGGCTCTGGTAAACACAATAGGATTGTAGCAATGACCTTAGCAATAACTTTCTCAACAGCACACACTTCCCTTCCAGTCCCAATACAACTGAGCAGCTTTGCTATTTGATGAGCTTGAATGGTATTTAATAAGACAAATGCATAAACAAGTGCCAGAAACAAAAGCTAAGCTACGACTTCAGTCCAAGTACTTTTTAGGTGCCCCAATGTGTGTGTACTAGGGTTCAGCCTCAATCATTTGCAATCTCTGAAAGTTATTAGGGTCAGGTGGCTGAGCATCTCCATCTTCCCTAATAACCAAGTAGTTTATTAGTACATTTTCATTTGAAGGGGCATATTTTCCCATCTCTTGGAGCTCCTTTCAGAATGCTAGAAGTGTCACATCTGTGCTGAGTGGCTCATAAGCAAACAGGCCACTAGAGGATGTGCTTTTCTGAGAACACTCAGAAGACTCATGTGAGCACTTGTACTCTGTATATGCCAGGTTGAGTCTTGTTTTAAATTGCTTAGATTTAGTCAAGTGAAACACAAGATAGGGGCTTTCAGAAATATAAAAGAAATGTGATTGGGGAAGCTTTACTTTTATATTTAAATAGCTGGAAAGATAGTGCAGTGAGTGTTGTAGGGTTTGGGTTACACTAGCTTTCTCTGAGTGTGACGCAGTGAGTTTGATTGGGACACTGGAGGTTTTTAAGACACAGTCAAGCTGTAGGCAATTCAATGACAGTTGCAGATCCCCAGACTACTTTCAAGTACATTTGATCAACACACACGGTTGACTAGCTAGAGATGTTTAAGTCTGCATAACACTAATTTTAATTGCAGTTCGATATTCTGAAAAGAAAGTTAGTGAAGACATTGGTCTGCCATGGTTATTGCACACCCTCTGGTGTTTATGGTCATTACCAAGGCAGTGATGCTGGTGGTACTTTACGGACACCAGAGATAACATGCCATATAAACAGCTATGCAAGAGAAAAGCATCATAAAAAGCCATACTGGGATGCGCTCAATTTGTTCTGAAAACATCACGGTCACTAGTGTCAAAGGCGCTGGGGCTTGCTTCTAGACAAACTGTGGCACTCATATGGGCTTTTAAGCTTGACAAATCAGGATAAAATCCTCTTCTCCAGCTTTCACCAGCTGTGCGATCTTAGTAAAATTATGCAAATTCTCTGATCTTTGTAATGCAGGAATAATCAGCCATACAGGCGGCTGTGGGAATTCATGATATAAGTATAACATATGATTCACAGTTGGAACCCAGCAATTTCCTTTTCTTCATTTCCTTATGAATCAAGACTGAAATGTACATTTCTGTTACATTTATAGAAAAGAGAATAAAGCATTTTTTTTTTAAAATCAATATTCCCTAGTCTGAGCATAAATTAAATGAAAAGAATGGGGTTTGGGAAATTAGATAAGTTACTACAATGATCCAAAAATAGGCATAAAATTTAGAGGCAGTTGGAGAAGAAAAGCAATTGAAAAGGAACAGAAATGACACAATGGGGAAATAGAAGTGACATCATGGAGTGACAGGAATGGTGGCTATGAGACATGGAAAGCTAAAGCTGTAGTTGAGGAGATGGCTCAGTGGGTAAGTCACTTGCTTCAAGTGTGACAGACAGAGTTTGCCCAAAACTCATGTAAATGCGTGGTGGTTGTATCTTCCACTCTCAGAAGGCTGTGGTGGGGAGGCTGGGGCATGGTTGCCAGAACAGTCACTGCTGGCAAAAGACTGGGCATGAGAGATCACACCTCAGTGAGTAAGATGGAGAGGGCTCCAAGAAGATTCCTGACGATGTCATTCTCAGGCCTCCACACATACACTGCCAGAAGGGTACATGCACCACACACACACACACACACACACACACACACACACACACACACACACACACACACACACACAGAGAGAGAGAGAGAGAGAGAGAGAGAGAGAGAGAGAGAGAGAGAGAATACCAAAGGTGACCTGAGCTGCAGAATTGGCCCCTACTTATTATCGCATAGCCATTTCCTCTGATTTGAAACATTCCTAAGGAAGTAAACTTACAAGGCCCAGGAAACTACCAAAGTTTACAACCTCACAAAGTCCCTTTCTGGAAGTGATACAAGCAGCGACAATTCTGGAGATAGGAGACGCTTCCATGGGCTGAACTGTACATCCTGCAGGGAGCTCCAGGGACGCACTGCTTCTGAGCTGTCACCCTGCTGGGGTGGGCTTTACAGTGAGGCAGCTGCTTTTGAGTCACTCATGATCCTGTAAGTCACCCCAAAACACTCCCGATTCACTCATCCAGATTTGGGTGAGACAATTACTGTTTCTTTCATTCTGTCATTACTGCCCTATGTGGGGTGAACAGATGCTTCCACAGAAAGAATCACATGACATTTGTCTTCCTGCTGTCCCTTCTGTCTCTGCCCCATTTCTAGCCACATCTCAGCTATCATGTGCCAGTCTAGGAAGACAGAAGAACAAAAAGACAGAATTTAGGAGCAGCATTTGTGGATCTGGAAGCCGAACTCATCCCTCTCCACATCCTGCTCAGCCCAGCAGGGAGAATTTATAGACAAATTCATAAAGGCTTTTAGTTTGCCTCATGTCCGCATGACTGTGGGCAGAGAGGGACTATTCAAACGGTACATGCACTAAATTTATATCTTGCTTTTACAAAACCAGTTTGTCAATGGTATGCACGCTGGCAAGGAAGTCTAACATTTGTGCTGGAGGAAAAGGGGGAAAGGAACCGAGAGATGTATTTTCTACATTCTCTTATTATAAAGTATGAAAGCTTCCCATAGACTTAAAGAGTGTAATCTGAAGAGGTAGTTACAAAGTAACCCTCAGTTCCTGAGGCAATCAAAACCACTTTCCAAAGTTTAAAGAGATAGGCTTCCATTTTTTTCGTACATCTTTGGTTTTGGTTACCTCTCCCTTCTTATCCTTACTCTGCATCACCTCCCCACCCCACTTCAGCCTTTTCATCCATAGCCTCGCCTTTTCCTCCTTCCCTGTCTTAAGAGTTCTGCTAATCCCTCTCACTTGAGGCCTTTTTATTCACTCTCCAATGTCCTTTCTTATATTCCTGGCCTCTAGAGGCACTCCAAATCTAATGCACTGCTGGAGAATTCATAGTTAGGAGCCACGTATGGAAGAGAACATATGGTTTTTCTCTTTGTGGTCCTGGGTTACATCACCCAGTATAATTTTTTTCCATTTCCCTGTAAATTTACATTTTCTTTACAACTGAATGGAATTTCATTGGGTATTTTTACCACATCCTTTTTTTAGCCATCCATCAGTGTAAAGTCTTCCCCAGCTGTGAACCATGTACAGTATAACACCAACTGATTCAGAAAGTTGTGTCCACCAGTGTAATAATTAGCATGATTGAGAAGGAGGTAACCAAATGCTTTCTGGTTAGATTTGGGGCCCTCTCCAAAGAAAGGAACCTGTGTCTATGTCTGTGAACCTGATCAAGAGATCATAACCTTTACTATTGTTTTGATAATGGACATATAGTCAAATTCCTTTCTGCTTATGTCCCTTAATTAGTGCTGATCTTGTCCTTCATTGGAAATGCTCTGCATAGCTGGGAGTGGTTGTTAATACTCAGTCATAACTGATCAAAACATCAAGAATAAATGAGGGTGGAGTGCTCAATCCAAAATGGACACAATCCCCCAAGGTTTAGGTAACATCATGGGATGGGGAAATGTAAGAGATGGAAGAGGAGGAGGTGTGACACAAAAAGGTGTCTTCTAGACATGACAGAGACATTGCACGGATGAACTCACTTCAGCTGCGGTTGTCCACATAAGTCCTGGACATGATTGTGCCCGCCAACATTTCATCATGGTTGGGGGAGGTATTCATGAGGTTCTACCCACCTTGAGGGTCTATTGGAAGCTAATGGTTGTTGAGGGAGGGAAAGTCATCTTCTTCAGTGGCTTAGCCACTGGTAAGTTGTCCAGGCTCCAGTAAAATAACCTGACACCTATGTTAATGCAGGCAACAATAATTAAATTCAACAACAACAACAACAACACACACACACACACAGAGAGAGAGAGAGAGAGAGAGAGAGAGAGAGAGAGAGAGAGAGAGAGAGAGAGAAAGAGAGAGAGAGAGATGCAGTCTAGAATGGGGGAATTCTTGGAATGAAGGACGAGATGAAAAAAGTAATGGGAGTAAAACCAGCTGAAATTCACTACACAAATGTATAAAACTGCCAAAAAATTAAAAACAAACCACTAAACAATAAAGCAATAGCAGTAAATAAAAGTAAATTAAGATGGCATTTTCACCTGAGATTAATGTCATTATGGATGATTATTTTCAAATGAGAAGTTTTGTGCTATTGTAGACAAGGGAGATGAGTCTTCTCGCATAGGTGAACTATGGAGCTTTAAAGGAAAATCAGCAGTTCATGTTCTCAAAAATGCAAAGAAATATATGCAGAGAGAAAAGTAGGTGGCTTGACCCATGATGTATGTTTTGTCCTGTTGTTTCAATTTACCTATTCTTCCGTCCAATAAAGGCTGGATTGCTTCTGCACCTGAAACAGTTCCCACAGCTCTGTTTTTTTACGGTCCTGTTTCCATTGACTTAGTCAGCCTGGCTTCTACTTCATCTTCTTGATTCTCTCAACTGTAATCTAATTTGTCTCTTCACCCCCAATCTTTCCCTGCCTGTCTGTCCTCAACACTCCCACACTAATGTTTTATGATTTTGTCATTGCTAGGGAGATGCAAAAAGTCTGGAGGCGAAAATGACAATGTCATCTTCCAAGTTCAAAATACATACAATACATTCTGAAAACAAGTTGGTGACTTTTTCAATTTAGGAAAGTAGAAGTTGGGGTATTTTCGGATGAGCAAATAGTTGTGAACGGTTGCTGGGAATAGGCTGCTGGGGCAGAACTAAAGAATAAGGCACTCAAAACAATCTCACTTCCTCCCAAGATTATACCTGAGAAAATATGGGAGGAAACATTTGGGTAACAGTACTGAACAGTCAGAACGCTTAAGGTTCAAGTGCCAGATCTCTGACTTAGCTGTGTCTGAGGGAAGAACTCAACCTTCCCAAACTGGTCTTGTCATAGAGAAGATGGAGATGGCAGCAGGGGCTGTGAAGGGGAGAGAACTTGTTTATGGAGTCGATCCACGCTCCAGTTACACAATTGCTGCTCACTATGGACTTCCTATCTTAACAAGAGTTTTAAAATTGCAAAAGAACAGATGAGAAGACAAAACCCACTAAGTATACACGTAAGAGGTATACAACTCACGCCAAGGAAGTCATTAAAGCAGAATGTGTACTTCCCAGAAACAACAAATTGAAAATGATTTTTATCAGTCAAGAGATTAGTTTTCCTGGGTCACCCAAACTGGAGAGGGAGCATTTAAAATGCTTTAGCTAATGATAGAGTGAAATGGTGTGTGTATCTCCCATTTCTACTTTACCAGAGAGAAGCATTTTGTAGGACACTTATGATGAGAAAGATACAAAAGTTGGTGGAGAGATGATTATATGAAGTATCAAGTATCAAAATCACCATATAAAGTGTTATCAAAGCTCCATGTCCCAGGCTTGTTAGACATGGGTGTGACATAATGGTTCATCAAAGTTCAATGTGATATTCAGCTCTATTAGGAGGAATAAAACACTCAAGAAAAAAATAATCTTTTCTGCTTTCTAATGCAGGAAGACCACATCAGTGTACCATGGTGCTACATTTAGGATGAGAACAAAAAGTTAGAAATGCCACAGATATTGCACTTGGTATGAGGAGGAATTTTTAACCTCACTGAATACCCAAGATGCAAAGTCTAGAGACAAGCATACACACATGTCTTAATCATGTCTATTTACTTTCTCTATTTGTGATGCTTTGTTGTCTCTTGGCCTTGCTGACCCTGAAAGGACTGTTACAAACTGCTAGCTAGTTCCTTCCAGAGGTGATGAACTAATGCCCAGGAGTGCATTTCAGATGTGACACACTATTCCAGGGGTTGGGCATCCACATCTCTAGGGTTCACAACTCTGGTGATGAGCAAAGCATCCTGCCCTAATCACAAAGGACCAAAGTCCAAGAAACCAATGCCTATACCTCGGAGCCCACTGGCCTGATTTGCCTTGTCTCACCCATAGAATTCTCAAAGAAAGCCCTCCTCCATGTTCTCCTAACCACTCTGCGTGTCCCCACATGCCCCGAACAGTGTGGCATGCCTCTTCCTCTTAGTATTTGAGTAATAACCTCTCCTTTTGGTGTCAGTTGTCTCCTGATGATAAAAACATACATTTTGAGATAATGTTTAATAGACTCTTAGGATCTTGAAGAAGTATCTAATTGTATTTTAGCAATAATTTATTGAACACCTACATGCAAACATTATTCTGTTTCTATACTTACTCAAATTGCTAGAAAACACCAATTCTTGCTCCCTTCTATGATTTCCATTACGAATATACCAATTCCAGTTGTATTTAAGTTTTAAGATTGACTCATTATATTCAAGTGACATATTCATTGTTCTCAACATAATTACCATCATACATAACATTCTTTTGACTACTCAGAACTGCAGATAGCTATAAAGTCAGAGTTGGATGATGGGGACATTTTTTTTAGGCCAGGACCCTTGAGGAGCTGAGTAGTGGCAAGGTTTTGTCTTGGGAAAGGTATGAGGTGAGAGTGGGGTTAAAAAGAATATTCTTGTCATATTTCATATTGTAGGAACTGGCATGGAATCCCAGTACTCTGAAGCGGAACATGAGCCCTATCACTTGTCCCTCGGTTTTCTACCTCCGTGCTTATGTTCATTTATGAAGTAAATTACATGCTTCACCTTCAGTCAGTCTGTGCTGACTTATGACGAGTGACCTTCATGCACCATGCTGCTTAGAGTACTCCAGAGTGTGGCCTATCAGTTCAGATTAGATTCTGCATCCTGACTGGAATTCTAGACTTCTACCAAGACTACTAAGGTTATACTTTGCATTAAATATTAATAAAGATGAAGACATGATATGCCTTTTTAGCTAAGAGCCTTACTGAAAGAAAAACGATAGATTCTCCTCCCTTCTCTAGTTGCAAGCAAATGAATTGAAAAATGGTCATGTATTCCTTAAGCTGGCAAGTTTTTAATATATTTAAAATTATATTTTGATATTATAATATTTATTTCCATATGGGAAAAGTGATGCTCACTAATCTAAAACATATATCGGGACAATAGACAGTCCAGCTAAGGTGAATGGATGTGTTTTGCTGGTCTGGAAAAGGGCTGTTATTTTAAAGAATGATATAATGCAATCAAGAGTACAGCCTACGGGAAGATTTCCAGTCCCCAGGAACATTGTTTCACTACTACTAATTCTAAAAAGATTGTCTATAACAATGTTAATACCATCCGTTGGGTATGGTGACACATGCCTTTAACCCCAGAACTCGAGAGGCAGAGGCAGGTGAATCTCTGAGAATGCAAGACCAGTCTGACCTACAGAGTGAGTTTAAAAACCAACTCATACACAATGAGACACTATCTCAAATTTCACAACAACAAAAACCAACACCCCCCAATAACACCCCCAGAATGTTAGTACTATATGATGGAGGGTGACAGTTGTACGACAAAAGTCTCTACTAATTACATCACTATTAAAAATTAAACTATTAAACCACTTGCTAAAATTTAGGTTCAGTCTTTGAAATGAGACAATGTATTAGTGATGCTTTTTTGAGGCTCACATATAACGGCTACTTTAATTTTCTAGTGATACTTTTTAGGTTTTTAAGGCTGAACAGCAGACATTTCAAACTGCATGATAGGCCAATCATTAACATTATAATTAATCCTGAATGGAAGGTTGATAATTTCAAAATAAAATTTCTTTTTAGTCTCTTAAAAATTTGAATTAAGTCTACATTTGCTCATTAAATTCCCCCCCCCATTCGTCTTTAAGGCTGTATTTACTTTGATGGCTGCAGCTACCAAATCTAAGTCTGCTTAAAGGATCTGTCTGATCGTCCATAAGAAGCCACTGAAGTGAACATTAGTCCCTTTGTGAGTGAGAAGAGTCCATGTCATGCAGAAACCTTACAGTTCAGACAGACTTGATAATTAAATGAAAACAGCTGTGTCTAGCTGACGGCAAGAGTAGGGCCTGGATCACAGGCTCAGATTCTCAGTTGTAAGGGCATTTTAAATATCTTTTAACTCAGTCACTCCTTTAAACATTGCCTTTCCGCATCTCCATTCTTGGCTGAATACCCTTTGGCTTCCAAGGCAGCCCACTGCTTTTTGCAATTTCCCCTATCTATCGTATTGGGAAACATTCACGTTCGTGTTAAGCTCCTTCAAGCTGAAAGAGAAAAACAGGGTATCACCCATTAGAGATGCAGCGTTCACACAGGTCAAGCATATGATCGCCTCTAACGAGAGGATGGTCCGGATGGCATTCGCTACAGCGTAGCTTGCACTGACTTCAAGCAGCTTTGTGTGGAATAAATAATATTCAGTCACATGGAATGCTGCTTGGTCTCAGGTTGTCTTTTGGACCACTTAGAGAATTGCCTGTATTGGGAACTGGGGGATGCCAGGAGAAGAGTTTCCCTGGGAGTCCTCCCTCAAGTTTTCCAAGTCCCCCCTCAAGTTTTCCAAGTCCCTTATGTTGCCCAGATGGCCATACATACCCATGATTACTAAGCAGCAGAGACTAGATTGACACACGTGAATTGGATGAGGAAGCCTGGGGGAACACAGTCATGCAGTCTTAGAGGACCTGAAGTTCTTTCTTTAATTCTACCAGTGAGCTTTATAACCCTAGTGTGCATTCTATGATTCTTGCCTATAAAGGGAGGCTCCATATGCTTAGAATTCAGGGTTGTTAAGAAGATCAAAAGAAACAATGCATAGTAGGCTAAAATATGAAACCTATGCCCCTTTCCTCTTTGGATGTAGCAACAACGTAACTTTGGAGGCCTAACATCTTAATGGCAGTTGAATTATCTAATATGTACTTACAAACTGTGAACCTCACATTAAGCAATTGCCATATCAATACAAAATTAAAATCATTTAAAGACTTTATTTCCATTACCCATAATGTTGAACATTTCAGGAGTGGAGGCAAAAACTGAAGATGACAGTTTTAAGATACTAAATATAAAGATGAAAACAGCAGTTGGTGCCCATCAGCCTCTATTTCTTATCACTACTTCATGCAGTTCATATATACATGTAATAGATAGTGTGTATATATTATATAATAATATATAATATATTCTATTTTGTGTTTTGGGGTTATTTCCAAGTTTCTTAGTTCAGTCTTTCTCATATATCCTGCTTTATCTTATTAAAATTAAAAGTTCAGTTATCTCAGTTCAATCAAACACTGAAGATAAACTGGTTTTCAGTTTTGTTTTTTAAAATAAATTTTGGGTTTATTTTCTTAAGATCCTTCACAATTATTTTCTACAGCCTTAAGAAACATACTTTGAATTGTCAGTGTATAATTAGCAATGATAGTCATAAATCTTTGCCTGGATCTTGAGTCAGATGAAGAATGATAAGATTTCAGCTTTGAACCATTCTTACAATGAGGTATGAAATTGTAAAAAATGCACAGGTCTGATTTTACTGTTTAATTCTCAACATTGCTGTGTTCGGCAACCTCAGTCTTCTGGATAGAGCACTGAGAGCTTTCAGTTCTACGGCAATGTGTGGCTGTGTTTACTCGGTTTTACATATTCATGGCCATTTACAGTTTCAGGGGGAAGGCAACGCTCGTGTCATGAAAAGTTTGCAAATGTTGTCAAAATCCTGTTCTTCTATCTGCTTCGAGAAGCCCTACATTTTCTTTCTCATCAAAACGTCAGTATATGAGAATGGTACCCTTGAGATTCTGTTTCGATATTAGGATTAAAGTTAGAGAAACCTGAGTCCCAGTGTGCCCTGCAAAGAGTTAGGTTTTACATATCATTAGGAAAAAAAAATACGCTCTGCTGATTTTAACTGACTTGTGTAAGTTTGAGTAATCAACCGTAATACTGAGAGTGAAAGTTCCTTGGCTCCTGCAGCTGGTGTAGAATACCATCCCATGAAAATGGATTTGGGTCCTCTCTGACCAAGGGAGCATTTTCCTTCATATAGTACTTATTAGACATTTCACCGTAAGTTAATCACAGCGCCTTCAGTATAAACCAGCATGCTTTCCTTCTGATGTGCAAATGCTCCATCCTAACATGTTTGCAGTATCACTTCGCTGCTTTCCTGAATCTTCATTGACTTGTGTCTATAGCCTCCCATTTGGTTTGTTATGCTAACCTCATTTCAATCCATCATGATACCTTAGTTTTACTTGGATTTCTGGATATACTGAGTCCCATTTCCACCATAACATATTCTTCTCCACCTCCATGACAATTATTCTCTGAACTGGGGGGCTTGTGTTCTTATAATATCATGTGACATGAAGTCACAGAATATCTCATTCTGCTATAGACTTATTTTATTTTTGTCTCTCAGTGCACTGTAGCAGGAAGCTCCTGTATAGGAGATGTGTATTAGGAATGCTGACCATAATGCCATGTAATTGAGAAGTCTCTCTTAAATTAAACCTGCCAAAGCACCAAACCCAGGGATGAGTGCACAGTACAAACTCAGGAGCCATACATGGAAAGGACACAATGCCAAAGTTCTAATGGCTACTGTGAGCGCTGCCTACAGAAAGCCAGCACATCACAACCTTGAGGTGACTTCACACACCTTGCTCCTTCCCTCACCACTGTACATGAGTTCAGGGCAGTAGTCAGCGTGGGTTACTCACTAAGGCAAATTTTTTGTTGAGAATCATCTGCTCCACTAAGGAGGACTCGTTGTGGAAGAGGTGGGGCTGCATGTGACTCCACATGTGAGGAAACCACCAGAACTCATCCACAGACCCCAGCAGGAGGTCATCCCCTTCGTCTTCCTCTTCGGTCCCTGTTGGGGCAGAAAAAAAGATTATTCAGTTAATTACAAATGCATTTTCATCTTATCTGCCCTTCTGTCTGTCTGTCTATCACTCATCTATATATCTATCATCTGTCTCTATTATATTTATTTATCTATTATATTTATTATATATCATTTATCTATTATATTTATTATATGTCATTTATGTAGTATCTATCTACTATACATCTATCATCTACATTAGTACTTATCTATCAATCACTTATTGTGTAATTTATTTAGAAGACACTGTTATCTCACATGCACATAAGTCATTGAACCCAAAATTTAGTGAAGGAAAAATCTGTTAAGGAATAATTAGAGGCTGTGCCAAAACTTTTAAAAAACATTTTCTTAACATTTTAAATTGTGTGCTTGTTTGTTTCTGTGTGTGGGTGTCTGTATCTATGTGTGATGCCAGCAGAGGCCAGAAGAAGGGTCAGAGTCCCTGGAGCTGTGTTACAGCTGGTTGTGAGACACCTGACATAGGTCAATGTTGCAGAATATTTCATTACACTGTGTGAAGATGTGTCACTCTGATTGGTTGAATAAAGAGCTGAGTGGTCAACAGCTAGACAGGAAGAGGTTAGGCGGGACTTCTGGGGACAGAGAGGACTCTGAGAAGAAGAAAGGTGGAGAGACAAGCAGATTCAGAGCAAGTTGGACATGTTGTACCGAGGAAAGGTAAAAACCATGTGATTGAAAATAGATTAATAGAATCAGATTAATTTAGTTATAAGAGCTAGTCGGGGGCAAGCCTAAGCTTTCATTATTAATAAGTCTCTGTGTCATTATTTGGGGGTTGGTGATCTAAAGACAGTCTGACAAGAAAGCTTGCTAGAGGTCATAGCAATATCTCTCGCTCTCTGAAAGAGCAGTGCACACTCTTAACTGCTGAGCCATCTCTCCAGCCCCAAAACTCTAAAAAAGTTATTAAACATGAGATATAAATATCAAAATATTTTAATTTCATCTTTAAAATTAATATTTAAATATGTTTATAATAACTATAATCACTCACAAAGACATTAGACTCTTTAATCATCAGAGTCTTTGTACAGCTCATAGTATAGAGAGAATGAATAAAACAGACTAACCAATATTTTACAAATAGTCAGACTGCAGAAGAGGACTTGATATGGCTTGGTACATTCAGATGCAAGAAAATAGCTTCCTGGTTTGTGCACGGCGTTGGCACACAATGGTGTCTATGGCACACAGTGGTGTCTACGGCACACGGTGGTGTCTATGGCAGTCCCTTGCCTCACCTTTCACAGTGGAAACAGAGAAGTCTCTTGAGATCTCTCAGTATCATCTCATCCTCCTCAGCCAGGACACTGTGCAGAGTTAGCTGGAGGCCCCTAGCATGTGGGCAGTTTCCTAGGCTGCCTCTTCTGCTCTTCCTTTCTTGTCACGTGCAACATCTGTCTTTCCCTGCATCTGTCTGTCAGCATTGCTTCATTTCCCAACTAGCTTTGTTCAGAGTTTGTTTAAGGGGGAGAGAGCAACGGATCTCAGGGTTCTTTAGAGAGACGCTCCAGCATGTTCGTTACCCTTCTCTGAACATCGTGGTAGAACCGCAATGACAACTTTTATACATTGGAAGCATGCTGGATTTAGAGAAATGATTTCTACCATCTGACAGATTTATCTTCGTTCACAGGAAATGTAATTTTATGTCTTTCATTTTTCTTAATAGCTTTATTTATCTGTCTCCCTTGAATCCCACTTCGGGTATATTTTAGATCAGAATCAATTTTATTGAGTGGAAGTATCTATTTATTACTTTCAAGATTATGTTAAGACAAATGAAATCAATGTAGCTGCCTGTGTTTGGATTACTCTGGCCTCCTCTGTAGGAAACAGAGGACAGAAATGAGTAGTCAAATCCCTTACGTTATTGAAAATGATGCTTGAGCCCAATAAAGCCACTGTCAAGAGGAGCTTATTTTACTGTATGTCTACTTACAAGACTCTCTCTGCAGCACATTTGTCTTTGCTTTTATGTTGTGCACTGCCGCCGACTGAGACTGCAGCAGAGGTAAGGCAACGGTGAAAAGTTTTATGGCGCTGTGCTGGTGGTGCTGTCCCATTCTCACAACGCCCTTTAGCTAAGGGTCACTGGGAACCTGACTTTTTCGCATAAGGAGGCTGATCTTTACAGAGGCCAACCGACAGGCCCTGAGTTCTAATTTAATTAAGCAATTCCACATTTAGGGCCCTTAGTTATTTTTCACTGGCCAAATGCAGACTCCAGAAACAGCAGAACTTCCTAATTCAATACCACAGAGCTTTCCACATTTTCAGGTAACTCTGTGAGGCAATCAGAATGCACAGATGTTCTTACTAAAGCTACTTCTCAGTGTTTGCCTGATATGTTGTAGCCTCACTAACCTGCAGACAACAGAACTCTTTCTGCTGCCTAACTTCCCTAACAAATGACTGTCAATTAACTAATTAGCTCCATAGGAAAACTGCACCCTGGTTAACTGGGGTGAAGATTGTCTTCTGGTTAACTGAGAGCAAAGACTGTCTGGGCACTTTACTAGCTACATAACTTTGGGCCCTTCAAAATTCAAGACAATGTTTAAATTAAATTAGATCAAAGAAGAAAAGGTCTTGGGCTGGAGAGGTGGCTTAGTGGTTAAGAGCAGTGGCTGTTCTTCTAGAGGACCCGGGTTCTATTCCCAGCACCCACATGGCAGCTCGCCACCATTGTAGCTCCAGTTCCTGGGGGATCTGACATTCTTTTGTAGCCTCCACCAGCACCAGGCACACATGTGGTGTGCACACATGCACACAGGCAGAACACCCACGCATATGAAAAACAACTTTAAAAAGAAAGAAAGCTATTTCCCGAAATAAATTTTCCTTTTGAAAGCAACACCATTTTTCTTTGTCCTCTCAAGACTGAGTGAAAAGGACGGAGTTTTCAGCTGAGGGGAAAAATCAGTTCTTCACATAGGGAGACAATGTGCTCTAATCAAGTTTTATAACACCTAATTTGAGAGGCTGAGACTTAAATTTCACATTTGTTCCCCTGAAGACTCATGCCTCGGGCCTTAGAGGCCCTGGCTGCCACCGTTCAGAGTGTTTCCTCTTCTACACAGACAAGGAGGTCTCGCCAACATTGGCTCTACTTTCCTCCCGTGTGTGCAGCTCCTCCGTCGGCTTGGAGAGAACACCCTCATCGTGAGCTGTGAGAAGTGCTTTCATTAGAAAGAAAGAAAAATCCAAATAACAAAACACAACCCTTTCAGAGCTTGGAAGGAAGGGGTTGGACGAAAGGCACCATTTCTAGCATCTAGGGTTGAAGGAAGAAGACTGAGTTGCCGGGAGATGTGTGTGTATTTCCTGAGTTTGGACTGTCCTGGTTTTCACTCTGTAGTTCTTTCTCTCACTGCCTTCCATTTGGTTTGAACATGGAATGAATATCCCATTGGCTCATGTGTTGAAGGCTTGGTCCTCAGCTGCTGGTGCTATTTCGGGAGGGTGACAAAAACTCGAGGGGCCTAGTTACAGGAGGTAGGTCATTGGAGATGGGTGTCTAAGAGCATACTTTCTTCCTAGCCCCTTTCTCTTCTTTCTGTTTTGTGATTGTTAGGTGTTGTGGGAATTCATTTAGCCAAGAGCCTTTCGGATACCAGCACACTGGGGCGTGGGCTGAGGTACAATAAGCACAGACAGGAAGCACGCTCGCCCCTTTTTCCTTTTCACTTGGTTGGTGGTCGGAGTTCTGTTTGCAGCTCCTGGCAGCCGCAGCGCAGAGGAACACAGTGGTTTCCTTATCGTGAGTGTTCCCCAATAAACATTTGTTATCCTTTATTATGGGCTCTCGTGGACCTCCTTAATTACGTGTCAGTTATGAGGTTAATTACTGTTCTACCACAGACAGCCACCTTGATGCTCTGCCCCTCCACAGGCCCGGACATGATGGGCAGAGAGCAGACCGTGCGTGAAACTTCAGAAAACAATATTCACACCTGTTTTCTATTAAACCCTCCCTCAGGCACTTACTGCAGTAACAGCCTAAATAACTTCTTTCAAAGATATTATACATTCAGTATGTTTTTCAGTTCCTTCCCTCTCCTTACAGATGTCAAAGCATCTAACACTTGATATTAGGGAGGTGGTTACGGACCTGGCGTTTCTTCTCAATGTTAGGGAAGGCAGCAGCATGACTAGGGGCTAGCATTGCTAGAACCGGGACCAGAACTTCTGCACCTTGGAGAGCCTTACCCTCATTTCTAGTTTAAGAAATCTTTGGATATCACAAGACTGTGAGTCTGTAATCAATCTGGAACCTATTTCGTGTTCTTTCTCGGCTCTGGGTCAAGCAAGCTGCCTCCTTTCCACAGTCAAGTTCTGTAAGCAGCACTAATTATCGGAAAGCCTGTGCCCATCGGAGATGGGATTAGCGCGTTTCTGGGAACTGCGTTTCTTTCTCCTGTTTCAGCTTGCTGGATCTGCTTGTTTCTATCACACACCTTACAGGGAGAAACTTTGCGATTACTACCAGCGTTTGCTAGTGCAACCATTGCAGTTTGGTTCATCTTCCTTAGAACTGCTTTGGCTCTTCTTGGCTATTTGAATTTTCATGTAAATTTTAGAATCATGTCACCAATACCCACAAAGAAACTTGTTAGAACTGTGTCTGAGACTGAAATATAATTGATTGTATTAATTATAGATCAATTTAGAGAGGACTGAATTCTTAAATATCTAGTCTTCCAATCCTTGGACATGTTTCAGCTTTTTAAAGTTACACTCCAATACAACGGAATAATTCTAATATTTACTCCTAAAACTTTGTTGATGAATGGTAAATGAAACTTGGTTTTGTTTATCTGACTTTGATGATCATGTGCAAAAACATATCTGATTTTGTATATTACACAAGACTCAAAAAAGCTATTAAAAGAGATAAAATTGACATTAAAATGAACTGCCTTTATTACCCACAAACACAGAGAGAGAAGACAACCCAGACTGTAAGAGGAAAGGACTTACAATGCATGTGACTGAGAAATCGACACACAGAATGGAACAAGAATCTACAAATCAGTAACCAAGAGAAAACTTAGAAATAAGCACACCTAAGGAAAGGGCCTCAAGCAGCCAGTAATCATGGGTATAGGTTCACTTTCTATTCGTAAGAGAAATATGTATGAAAGTCATCATATGAATTTCTACATTCCCAGAGCACGGCTAAAATTTAAAAGGGAAATAACATGAAATATGAGGCACAGTCCTCAGACAGCTAGAAATTCACACTGGAAAAATCAGTCTGTAAAATAGGTTGGCCTTTCCTCCTCAAGTTTTCATATGTGTCATGTGAGCAACTTCACTCTGGGCTGAGAGCCAACAGAAAAGAACTTACATGCTCCAAGGGACAGGGATGCATGCCTAACAGGATGATCTAAGAAATGCCAAAGGCGAGAAATATCCTTCTACACTGCGGTAGGATGAATAAAGAGTTGGGAGGCTCCAACAAAACACTACCAAGAAAACCGAGAGAATGATAATCTATGCGCCATATCTGTGTGACTAACACAAGGTATATGACAACAACAGCCGAAGCTGGACGTGATGAGTTTTACGTAAGAGCCAGGTGTATCTAACGAGGTACTGGAAGCCAGGGAGCAGTTTAGAAGTGTTAGAAGCAGGAGGCTAGAGACTACAAGAAGGGAATAAGATGGGGGTATGATGATGCTTTCCTTGCTCTGCTTGAGAGCTAAATCACTATGTACGGTTTGTGAAAATTCACAAAAGATCATGTTTGCTATTTATGGATTTTCCTGTATGTAAATTACAGGTCAACAAAAAAGGAGAAAAAGGAGAAGCATTAGAAAAATACCATAAGCTTTAGAAACATTAACATTCTCTCTCTCTCTCTCTCTCTCTCTCTCTCTCTCTCTCTCTCTCTCTCTCTCTTTCTCTCTTTCTAAGACAGGATTTCTCTCTGTCACCCTAGCTGTTCTGGAACTTCCGCTGTAGACCAGGCTGGCCTTGAACTCAGAGACCAGCCTGCAGGAAAGTGGGAACAGGAGGGAAGTGAGATTCCAAACAGCGTGCTCCAAGGAGCCTTACCTGTGTGATAGAATTTCCCTGAAAATCCAAGGTTGAATGTAAAGTTTGTGATTTGAGCACGCAAGAGATTCTGAGTGTCAAGCAGGGCCTGAAATACAGAATGAACAAAAGGTGTTTCAGGGTGACAAGGTACCAAAAGGCTTCACGCACATTCAGAGAATAAAACCACTCTATTTAAAATGAAGGGTGGAGTCTGGATAATGTTGCGATTACACAGCACATACATGTACTAACACATTAGCCCATAAGAAACCAGAACAAATGTTGCCTGTAGAAGCCAAGTGAAAGGAAAAGTTTAATCCATATGTATAAAGGAAGTAGAGTATAATATATCTCTTTTTACCCCTCAGGGACATAGAGAACCAATTTCAAAAGGACATTCAATTTAAATGAAGCTTGGCAAGAACATATGTGGAAAAAAAAAACACACTGGCATTTCTCAGATATATCTTTGTTCTTCAAAACACAAAATTCTTAACTTTTAAGTTTGAGATTCCCAAAAGATAATGATTGCTATTCAAAGGAAGCTATCAGGGCAAAGCAAATCTGTAATTTGCCCATTAAAAGAACTATCTGTGGTGGTTTATTTTGACTGACAACTGGCTTGGAAGGGATTAATTCTGTGGGATTAATAACGCACACCTCTGGTTGTGTCTATGAAAGGATCTGCTAGTGGGACTAGCTGAGAGAGAGGTGGTCTCCTGAGTATGTACAGTGTCACCCAGGAGATTGGGACTAAGTTGGAACAGATGAGAAAAAATGGAGCAAGTCAGCTGATGTAGGCCGTCTCTCCTTTGTGCTTTCTGGCTGTCATAAATTCTGCTCTCATGCATGCACCGTGATGAACTGAAGCCATAAGCCAAAATCAATAGTCCCTCTGTCTAATCTATTGCAAGCATTTTGTCAGAGGTGAGAGTACCCACAATGCACTTCTCATAAGGAGTGGCCATGGAAGCATGGTTTGGTTTTATGTGTAAATTCTACTGTCTGTGAGTATTTAGTGGACTTTCATTGTTTCTTCTGCTTTACTTCCTGATTCTTATTTAAATCCCAATGACTCCAATTATTCAGTTTCTCCCTCACTCCCCCACTCTTTCTCCTGCCTGTGTCCTTAGAACTTAGTGTTCACCTCGATCAAACATAAATAGCATGGTTGGTTTGCAAAAAGATCTCGATTAACACTTCGCTTTAGGTTAATACTTCACTTTACACATGAAGAGAATGAGCCAAAGAGATCTTAAATTAAAAGCACAGGCATAGCTTGGCTCTCACATTGGCCTTCTATCCAGATGATTTTTCCTCAAGTAAGTACATCCAGGCCCTCAACTAACCTGGTACTCTCAACAGCAGAAATGATGCTCTGAAGCACCTGAACTGCCTTGTGCAGAGTCTCCCTCTTCATCTGGTAACCACCTGATGGGCGCCTGCCTCATCAGAATGCAACCGAGTCTCTGCCTATGCAGAGGACGAAATGCTTTCTTCCCAAACTTAAACTCGTCTAATCAATCACGGATTACTGAAATGTAAGTATGTAATTGTTTCCCTAACATTTCTTTGTTTGCAAGAACCAACTCGCTCATATGCCTGACTGAATGATACACTATGTGGGCCTTCATTACACTGATGGATGGAGGGCCTGCCGGTGGATCTCTCCACTGAGCTATGACAGTATAAAGCTTAATTGGAGCCAGTGTCCCTGCACACAAAGTAAGAGCTTATTCTTATAAGGGTGGGGCATAGGATGGGCACAGGAAGGAAAACAGGATGGGCAAGTTTGCAGCAGTGAGGAAGGGGATTTCTTACTTCTCCCAGGAGCTGACAAGCTGGACTGTTGCAAGGAGGGTGCTGTACGGGTGTAAGGTCTGTGGCTTTTCCTTCCAATCTCTGGGGAAGTCACGGTGCAGTCTTTAAGAGGAAAGGCCTGGAGGTCAGCCAGTCTTAACTGCAATTCTGGACTTCACCCTTTTCCACTTTTAGGCATGTTAGTAAACTTTCACAAGCCTGAGTCTCATCATTATTAAAGTCGGGTAATAACACTCACTTCAGAGCTCTATCTGAAGATTAAATGAGACAATCCGTTTATGCTGTTGGTGCAGTGACTGGAACAGAATCCGTGGGCAGCACTGAGCATTGCTGTTCTGCCATCTCTGGTGCTGCATGCATCACTACAGCTGACACAGTTGTTACCTTTGCATTCTAGAAGAAAAGCTGTGGTACTTGCTTTAGCTTTATCTTCATTTGTGAAGTTAAGACAGTCTTCTAACGCAGAGTATAATGAAGGTGACTCACACATGCAGGAGTAGTTAGTACAGTTTACTAAAAAGCCATTAAAATATCTATCTATATCTATCATCTACCCATCCATCCATCCATCCATCCATCCATCCATCCATCCATCCATCCATCCATCATCTATAATATCTACCTTCCATTTATCTAACATCCATTTTTCTATCTTCTACCTCAGTCATCTATCTATCTATCTATCTATCTATCTATCATCTATCATCTATCTATTCCCTCTTTATATATCATTTATCTATCACCCGACTACCTCTCATCTACCTATCAATCATGTCTACCTATCTATCATCTATCTATCTATCTATCTATCTATCTATCTATCTATCTATCTATCATCTATCTATCTAATCTATCTATCTATCTTCCATCCATTTGTTCACTGCTTAGTTTATTGTCTTTACTTGATTTACATTGTTCCTCTGCCCCCTTTCTGCCTGTCCTTTTCTTTCTGTCATTGTTTCTCTCCAGCTGAACAGTCTAGCTAACTTTTTCTGTGTGACTTGTCTTATCTCGCTTCTTTTTCCATTTCACTCCAATTTATCTTTTATTATTTACTTAGGGGCTAAACATTCAAAATCTATTATAAAATTATTTCTTGCATATCCAATGACCCTACCTTAAAACTGGGAGTCCACCATTCTTTCCTTTTGCCATTTTTGTTGGAACCAGCCCTCACTGAACTCTGTTTTGTGACCATACACTGATTTTTTTAAATGTATAGTTGTGATCACTGTTTGTTAGGAGAAAACAAACAAACCTCTTATCCCTGGGTTTTAGAAGCTAAATTAAGTTCTTGCAAGATAATATCTTTAACAACTAGAATGTATGAATCCCAATGACTCAACTCCCACTGAGTTTTGCCAGTTTGAATATTTCACACATTTGTAACATATTTTAAAAAACAAACACTCAAGCCCTTAGAAGATATACGGAACATATGGCCATACTAATTATGTATGGTGAGACAGTACATCCTACTTGTCAAGCCGATCACACTGAGGAGTGTGGAAAAAATTAGCAAAGTACACCTGGGGATGCCAGCGAGGACATTCCAGAGATGGTTGGATCCCGAGGGCTCTGACTCACTGCTTGGACCAGCTCTTGGCATTATTGGGAGGAGATCAAAGGGAGAGGGTGGAGCCTGACTGAGGAAGTAGGACACAGGCCTTATCCTTGGGGATTGTATGGTCCCCTGATCCCTCTTTGTATCCCCTTTTCCTACTCGTAGGCCCTTACAATGTTACTTCCGTTTCCCCATACCCTCTGTGCTCTGAAGATGCTTCTGAAATCAGAAGCCCAAATCAATCTTTCTTCCCTTAAGTCCACCCAGATATTTGGTCATAAAGATAAAAACTGAGTAGTCAACACATGGTAAAGAGGAAATTTGTGTCCAGATGGTATTTATGTACTTACAATAAACAGCAATACGTCTCACACTTAAATTGTTTTTACAAACCAGATTTTGGGAATGCGCATGAGAAAAATGTCTTATTTTTATACATTTTCCATTGTTTTAAAACATACTGAAGTGTTTTGCGTAAGAAATTTAAGTACCTGGGAATGTTTTGAGACAACATCCTTTTCGCTAACCTTGCTGGAATGAAATGATTACCTGGAGCAGTGTGCTCGTCACTGTGAACAAATATCAAAAAGTGTTTCCTTGTTTTTAGTCTCTATTTGTGATATGTCTAAAATGACGTGACAATATCAATAACTAGCAGTAAATGACATCATTGTTACAACACTAAAATGGAAAAAAGCTGCACAGATTTTGGGCAAGCAGACCCTCTTTGGGGAGTGGAGTCTCTGATGCAAAAGGCAAATTGTCACGCTATTTCAAACACTGGTGTAGGAGTCTTGGCAGCATGGCTCTTAGTTTCAAGTGCACTCATTATTGAAAAGTGGTATTTTTATTTTTAGGAATTCCAAAGTGTAGCATGTATTTAACAGTATGGTATATTTTTGCAATTCCATATACCACTGATTTTTTTTAAAACAAGACATTTTAAAGTCATCTATTAAGATAGTATTGTTACCACTCTTTATTTTCTCAATAACTAGTTCAATCTGTATACATGCAGATATAAGGGGATATAGGCAAATTAGAGCTGTTGTGCTGTGAAAGAGGAATCACAGTATGCTAAAATTAGAATTAAAAGAACAGGATTGCATTTTTTTAATAGCATATTGTGGATGGACATTATCCTTTCATCCCAAATCATACCTTCTAATTAAAGCAGAATTCTGGTAACATCAATTGGCTGTACTATAATTGATTTGATCACTTCTGCTTATTGTACATTTAAGTTCCTTTTGTTTTGGCAAACATAAATCTTGTTTGTTGTATAAGTCTTATTTACATAGTAAGAAACCCTCCTGAGAGTCAAGCAATTCTATTTACTTTTGAATAAACAAACAAACTTTGCAGAAAATTTGAAAATGCTTAATAGAGTATTAAAAGGGAACATAATGTCCAATAAAATTGTAAGACATTTGCATTCAAACATAATTCACAAAAATTTAAAAATCACTTTTTAAAGCTGAATCTATACACTGTTCTTTCTTAGCTTTTCAAGTTCTCATTATGCAAAGTCAAGAACATTTTCAAGATCTGGTTAAAGGCAAAAACAGATCTAATTTAAAGAAATTGAGCTCTGAGGATTGAGTAAAATGGAAGCTTTTGTGTGGCTTTGGATTTCACTCAATTTTCTTTAACAGAATGAATACACTAAAGAGGGAAAATGAGAGGCAAAAATTAAAATTAAACATAATTGAAAAACATTTTTGTATGAATCATTTCAGTGTTCAGCAAATGTGTGGCATTCTCCAGGAGAACATCTGCTAATTTTCATTTCTTATTTATACCACCTAGATAATATTTTGAGCCACTCCACCATTTGTGAGTGAATAGACTAGGCTGATAAGCCAATCAAAGACGAGGACGATATTTTAATGTTGAGCATTGTGCTGGTTCATTTGTTAACTTGACAGCAATCAGAAATACCTGGGAAGAAGGCAGCTAACTGTAGAGCTGTGGCCTGTGACCATATCTGTGGGCCTTTCCTTGGTTACTGAGTGATGTGTGTGGGGCCACCCTAGGCTGGTGGACCTGGGCTGTACAAGAAAGCAGGCTTGGCAACCTAAGGGGAGCAAGCAAATAAGCAGTATTGCTCCATGGCCTCTGCTTTGGTTCATGCCTGCAGGTTCTTGCCTTGAGCTCCCTTGATCATGGACGATGACATAGTAGTGTAAGCCAAATAACCCCTTTCTTCTCAAGCTTGTGCTGGTCAGTGGTTATCGCACCAACAGAAACTAAACTAGGACAAGTGTCCTTTTGAGCAGGAGGGAAAGCATGTATTATCCAAAATGTAAGTATCTATATTTACTAAATTAAATAAAAGCAATTGGGTAGCTATTTGTAGAGACTATATTGTGTCTCTGTGCCACACACTTCTGAATTCGAGCACCACAGCCACTTAGTATAACAGTGTAACCCATTTCAGATGAAATGGAGAAATGGCCCAAGTCCCTAAAACCCTAAGGCAGAAACAGGGCTGTGGCTCTAGGAGGGCTCTTCCCCCCCCCCTTTTTTAACCAAGCTTGAAAACTGCTTTTTGCCTTGCCACAAAATTCCTTCTCTGTTTCCTTTTGCCACCCTGGGGGAAGGTTGAAGGGGAGGGGAGAGGCAGGGAGGGGAGCAGAGAAAAATGTAGAGCTCAATAAAAATCAATAAAAACCCACAAAAATCATGTGCCCACAGTTTCCATCTGTATTCCAAACATCTCTTTAGTAATGTGGTGTCTATTAGCACTAAAGTGGAGGTTCACCAAACAGCTGTGTGACAGTAAGCTTCACAGGGCTCTGAGTCTGTCTAAATGATTCTGTTGAATCTTTCATTCCCCACAGGAATATTGATGCTTTTCATGTTTGCTCTGTATTAGCAGAGTAAGGACATATAGTTTGTGTGGAAGGTAAGGGGAAAGAGTTATATAGCAATATTAAACTGCTACATCTTTTAACTCATCTAGAACACACATAATATATACACTTTAAATTACATGCTAAGGGTTATTTTTCTTTAAACTGTTTTCGGACTGAAATTGACAAAAATGATTTGTAACTAGGAAACAGAAAATTATTAAGTGTTATTGTTCACTGAGTGTGAGTTTCATGCACATTTTATTTAGTGTTTGACTGATGCACATCAACAGGCAAAATACTGATGTACTTTCAGAAGAAAAAATATATGAAGCACTTCAGAAATCTTTACATTACAGTATGTTTAGGAACTATTAGGTATGTTTTATCATTTAACTATTTAGAAAAAAGGGTTTTATTTGTCATAAAAATACTTTAATATATGTAAATAATGTTATTTACTCTTCTTAAGAAGTAAAAATGCTAAGTAGCTATAAAAACATGGAAAAGGCCCTCAGCATCCTTTCCACTTCCATTTTAAAAGCAAAGTGGGGCTGAGGCTCGCCTATCCACTCCATGAGGCAGTAGTTACATTTCTTGTATCTCAAAATGATGTTAGGAGCCACCATGAAAACATGTTTGTTTAGTGGGACAGGAGTAAATTTTTGATTGATCATTCATGAGATCAAAAGGCTTGAGGAGCCGTTGTATGTTCATTTACTTTTTTTACTTTGATAAAAATGTCGGTATAACTCAAGTTGAAAAATAAAACTAGAGAACATTTTACTTTGTTTTCTTGTTTGTTTGTTTGTTTTGAGAAAGGGTGTCCTGGGTCAGTGCTTCTCAGGACTGATTTAAAAGAAAAATCAGTTCACAATCACAGTGTGACGCCCTTCAGAAACTGTCAACTACATCTCACAAATCTACTACATACAAAATAGTTATATTATCACAATGATTTCAAAAATTTAAAATGTTTGCTTTAAGTAGCAGTAAATCACAGAAAGTTTCCCAGAAAGCAGACTTCTGGGTTCTAGCCCAGACACTGAGCAGTGCTCCTGAAGTAAGACCCAAGGTGCTTTTCGCGTATGTGACCTCACACCACACTCTTAAGCATCAGCAGTGTATTTGCTGACTTGAAATGCTGATAGTTCAAGGTCGCTTTAGTTCATTTATAGACCTGTTACTTTCTTCATCATCTGAAAGGTGCTGGAGACTATGAGCTTAGTAGGGTTCCTGGTGCATAGTAGGCAGGAGGTAGCCAACAGCTGCACAAACAACTTAAGTAGTAGACAGCGTGTATTTTCAGATAAGAAGTGTTCCAAAAATCTAATGTTTCAGGATTAGGTGAATTGAGTAGCAGCTCTAGGAGCTGCCCAGGCACTGAAGTGCTCTGTGCTTAGTTTTTTGTTTCAATTTGAATGGGATATGAATTACCAAGGTAGCTGGTGTCTGAGAGGCGTTTTTGGAGGTTAACATCAGAAGTGGCAGAGTCATGCTGACTGCCTTCCTTGTTTTCAGAGGGTTTTGAAGATTTGAACAGAACAAACAGGCTAGAAGGGACTTTTGCCACATGACTGTCTAAAACTGGGACACTGTTTTTTTGTTTTTTTTTTTTCCGCCCTGTGAATCAAACTCAGTTTTTCTCCCTCTAAAACTTTTTTCCAAGGTTTAAAATATAAAAGTCCACTTCAGCCAGGCTGGCAGAAGCAGCTACTCAGATCACCTTGCCAGACAAAGTACAAAACCTAGGCTAGGCAGCCCCAGCCTCGGGAGGGCAGGTTTGGGGGAACAGGTGCTTATGGGTCCAAAGGTGGCTGGAGCGTCATCATTTTATAATGGAAAATGGTCCCGCCTCTGAGGACAATGGCTTGGTGGTTGCTTACAAAGCTAAATAGAATCACTATATAATTCAGTAGTTCCACTTCTAGGTAGGTACTCCAAAAACTGAAAAGTTTTTAGACACTAGTTCATAGTAACAAGAGTCATAATCACCAAATCAAGAAAATAACTCCAAATGCCCACTGATGGAAAAATGGATAAACAAATTGTGTGTACACATATGCAATGTGATAGTATTCCCCCATGATGCTAATGTACCGATATATGTCATAGCAGAGGTATACCTCACAAGCAAGCGAAGTGAACACACTGGCAGGGATGTCACATATTGTATGAACTATTCATGTGCGGTATATGAATCCACAGAGATGGAGACAGGCTGCTTCCCAGGATCTGGGAGCGGGCTGACATGAGACAGGAGTGTAGGGTCCATGTGATGTAAGGATAGTGTCTGCGCTAGGTGGAGACAGTGGTTGTGCCCAGGCATAAATACGCTAACAGCTCCTATTCTAATCTTAACTAGGTGGTTAATTAGGTGACAGTGGGTTTCACCTCTGTAAACAGAACAACAGGAGTTTACAATCCTGAGCCCCGATGTCTGGGTGGGTTTATCTGAAATACTAATGGGCGTTTATGTGCCCTGTCCTACAGAAGTGAATGCCCAGCAGATGCCTTCTGTCTTTCAGGCTGGCCTCAAGAGAGTTCTCCACAGTGTGCGCTGGAAAAGCGCTGACAACTGCTTTCCCACAGCTTCCTAAGGACAAGCTTTCCCCTCATACAAGGTTTAGTCAGTTTTCCAGGTCTCTGACCACATAACCTTGGTGTGGTTTTCCTTTATCTTCTATACTTAAAGAAAGATAAGTACCCTCAGTTTTATTAAGGTATAATTGACAAATTAAAATTACATATATACTTACAGTATAAAGTGTCATATTTTGAAACATATATGCATTGCAAAATAGTTAACTCAAGCAGGTGGGTAAATCATTACTACTGGATAAGAGCCCTCACTGGGGGAAGTAGGACTCTCAGAAATCTGTAAGCTATGAATGGCTCATACAGACCCGGATAAGCCTTTTGAAGAATCCCTTTGCGTAGCTTCACGCCAGACTGCAGAACTTGTTTTAGGAGTTTTAAAATGTTTTATAGTTTTCTTTGATACAAGCCGGGGGGAAAAGAACACAAACGTCTACTTTACCTAAAAGCTTTCTTCGTCTAGGACCTATGAAGCCTACGAGATCGGCATGCTAACGCTGCTAGGAAGAAAATAGAAAAGTTGAGTTTTGTTATGATCTGAATGTGTCACCAAAGTTTATATACTGAAATTTAGCCACCCATGTATTATATCCGGGGGGCTTTAGGGTGACAGAGTCAAAGGATTGGGTGACCAGGGGTCCCTACACAGAGCTAGATATGGTGCCTGCCTTTTCTGTCCCTTCCAGTAGTGAGGGTGTGGCATCAGCATCTGCTTCTTGGTATTGTGACAACAAAAATCCATCTGGAAAGAAAGGCCTGGGTCTTTATGTACGTGGGAGCTGCCATCTTCCAGCCTCAGACTGACAGAAAGAGTCTCTTGTGTATAAGTTATCAGTGTGGAATGTTTTATGACAGCACCCTAACTCACCGAGGCAGATTTAATTGTTAAGAAAGGTAATTGTCACTTTGAGTCACTCCCCTTTTCACATTAGTCTCATACGATTTATGATCTAGTTTCTGAGGGCCGAAAAAATTAAATTCTATAAACTGATTGCAAAGAAAGATGCTGAAGAAGCTAATGAAAGAATTAGGCAGGGGAAGAGTAAATCATCAAAGAGAAATTACACAGCAATGCAAATTAGGGCATGGGAGAAGAGGACACATCTCTCTCTCTCTCTCTCTCTCTCTCTCTCTCTCTCTCTCTCTCTCTCTCTCTCTCTCTCTCTCTCTCTCTGTTCACTGTGCTTTAGTGAGAGTTAATGTCCCACCACAGAATTCTCAGTCACGTTACTAATTCAAGTCACATTGAGTGAATGTCTACTATGTGTCATATCTTTTGTTAGTTGCCGGGATAATCAAATTAAACCTGTCATTCAGTGACAGGATGTTTTGAGGAGAAAATGAGATTTTTAAAAAAGATCTTTTTATGCTTTAACCGAACAAGTGTATAAAGTTATCATGATCATTTAAAGTAAAATTTTGGAAAAACTGTTCACATTGGCAGATGGCATCCTTGAAAGAATTAGAGATGTCGAGGTAATTTAGATGTCAGTCCTTTTTTCTCCCTTAGCTTCAGTGCAGGCCTTCTCATCTCTGGGGAGGCAGGACAAGGGCACTCTGGTTTCTAGGCCTTCCCTTCTCCTTATATTGTCATGGGTGAACCTTTTATGTCTTCTTTTATACAGGACAGTACCAAGGAGGTTTGTGTGAAATGAAGAAAATGGCCTTAGAGGCTTTGCATAGGTACTCCTGTTGCTCCAAGGACAAGACATCCTTGTGCCCTTTGCTTCACATTGGTTTCTTCATGAGACTGGCCAGGCTGCAAGGTGATATGATCTCACTTACTGTTCCTCACTCTCTGCTCACACTGCGCACAAGAGGCCCCAGAGTAGGAGCCTGACTCTTTCCTCATCTGCGTGTTGTCTGGAGTAATGGAGTAGGTACCCAGAAACATTTGTTAAGTAAATCCATAAATGTTTGTAATTTGTAGTCTGAGCATTTTAGGCCCGACACTGAAATATAGCTCTGGGTTAAAAAATCAATGAAGCTGCAATGCAGTTTGGGGGTTAAAATCAAAACAGATGCAAACCCAAGAGGCTATTGAGAAAGAGAATGCACACGGACCCTGGAAGGAAGTTTTCTGGCCCGACCCCAGCTCCCAGGACACTGAATAACTTCTCCCCTTGGACAAGTATCTTTGTCAAGTCTGCTTTTCTGTTGTAGAAAACAAAAGAGAATTAATAAGAGGAAAGCGTAACTGGTTCATTGATTTGTAAGTTTACAATATTGTGATCCTACAGTCCTGAAGCAACAGAGATAATGGACACATGCCACTTACAGTACAGATCACAATGGACACAGCGCTCTCAACGCTGGCCACAGCTGGGGGTGGCTGTCCGGCAGCAGGCACTGTCCTGAGTGTGCAGGGCACCTGCTACCCCTGGAACGGAAAGACCGAGGAGTGGTTTCCTAAAGAGGGCCTCTGTCTTTCCTCACTGGGTATGAATAGCCAGAACCTGACTAGAGAGTGCTTGTCTGAGAAAAGATCAGATTAATGACAGCTACACAGCAGCATGTCAGAACTAAAGCCCTCACCAGTGGCTGAACTCAGTGGTTTTCATGTTGTCAGGGCTACGTGGAGGAAGCAGAGACTCTGGAAATGGTGTGAGTCTTTTGACACCTCACGATCACCCCTATTGAGACACCTCTTCCAACAAGTCCACACCTCCTAACCCTTCCCAAACAGTTCCACCAACTGAGGACCATGTATTTAAATATCTGAGCTTATGAGAGTCATTTTCGTTTGAACCACCACAATGGCTATTACCTCAGCTTCCATCTTGATATCAAAGCTCATGTACTCCTTCTACTCAGGATCAACAGTGTGTTCTCTCACTGGAAGTCCCTCTTACTTCCTGTGTGAGTATGGGTGCCAGTTTATGTGGGTGAACCTGCATGTGGACAGAAGTCCACCTTGGAAACTTCTCAGGAGTTATCCACCTTTAAAATAGTTTGCTTTTATTTATTACTATTAGTGTGTGTGTGTGTGTGTGTGTGAAAGAGAGAAAAATGCAATGCACATACACATTCATGTGCACTCTATGTACAATATGTTTGTGTGAGTCTAGGCAACTTTGTGTAAGGAAACACAGGGAGACCAGAAGGCAATCTCTGGGAGTTGGTTATATCCTTTCCTGTGGATTCCAGGGGGTTCGGCTTGCCTAACATGAACTTTTACCTGCTGACCCAACTCACTGACCCTTCCTCTTTTTGTTGAAACCTGGCCTCTCACTGGGACCTGAGGCTCACTGATGATCTCAGGGACTAGCCTCTCCCTGACTCTCTCGGTTCCAAGCACCACCACCTTGCCTGGATTCTGCACGGTGCTGCTTGAACTCAGGTCTCCAGGCTTACCCAGAGCTTTACTGACTGTGTCACCTCACCAACCCAGCTTTGCCTCCCTAGTGTACCACTCTGTAAAATACTTCATCTTATGCCTCTTTGAGAAGAAGTTAATATATCAAAATATAAATCCATACCAGACATCATGTGTAACTGATATGGAAGTTTTATACAAACATAGTGAAGCACACGGCATCAACCTAAACGTTAATCTCTGAAATCACCGAGTGGAATATTGAAGAACACATCCACTTTGCGATCTCTGGCAAGTGTTTCTTCTAAGAAAGGTTTGATTTCTATTTCTGGTTATAATTGGTAAGTGACTCTAAAACTGGGAAAGATGCCACTGTTTTAAGCCACCAAACAGTCTTTTGCTCTCAGTGATCCTGTTCAGATGAAAATTAATGACATTTTGGCTTCTCCAGAGAGAGCCGTCCTCAGGTCCTTAACAACAAAATTATTTTTCCTTTATGAAGATAACTTCAAGTAAGACTGAAATTAAAATGTAGTCAAAGATACAGTGGTTCATGTTTCCTAAGTTTTAGATAATTGTCTAAGAAACAATGCAAAGGTGCAGATCACATTACTCAGGAAGAGGAGCATTGAATATCAACACGATTCACTTCCCAAAGCTCATCTTTCCTGTTCACTTTACCACTTCAATGCTGAATGCAGAATGATTCAGGGAAAGATAGCATTGGTTAAGAAGCTTTCAAAAGCCTTTAGAATGTTCTTTTTACAATGTCTCCCAAATTGCCAATTTTAAGAAGGAGTAGGCCACACTTCGGATGTGTTTGAATATGCAAAGGTTTGTCTGCTGGAAGCTTTATTCTCAATATGGAGAGGGTACTCTGGAACCCTTAGGAGGGCTTGGTGGGGATGCTTAGGCTAAGCGGAAAAAACTTGGAAGGGCATTAAGGGACCCACACTTTTGGGCTTCCTGCTTGGTGATGTGGTTTTGTAATTTTACACATGCCTCTGCAGATGATGCAGCCACAGTGGGGTGCGGTGGGAGTGGCCCTTGACAGAGATGATGCCTTAAATATCCCACCTCCCAAACCAAGGGCTAACTAAAACTCTTTTTCATAAAGCTAGCTTGCATTAGGCATTTTGTTATAGTTAGGAAGATGGGCTAATATAGAAAACTTGTATAGAGGAGTGGAGCTGTTACAACATCCATACCTGAAAACGTGGCAGCTCTGTACTAGCTAACAAGTGGAGGTGAGAGGAGGTGGTAGGTGCACGCCAGAAAACAGGTAGCATACTAAACCTGGAGCATTTTGGGTTATCTTGATAAGAATCCAAAAAGTAGGGGATAAGAGAGATGAGCCAGGATGCCTTAGTGATTGCTGAGTGCTCACAGCCAGACCACTGGTATAAATGAAGGTTCGACTTGAGGCTAAAGAAGAGGCAATTCCTGTAACATTCCTTCCAAGGACCTGGCAGCATTATGCCTTTGCCCCAAGGGTTAGTGAGAGGCAACCACAGAACCACAGTCTGTAATGTATTAGGCAGAGAGGATTCAAAGTAACAAGGCAGTCAGCTGAGGCACATCCATTGCTGGCTGCTCTTGGATTTACAGTCAGACTCAGAAGCAAAAGAAAGCAGAGTACAAGAATGTGGAAAAATTGCAATCTAACTTAGGAAGTGTGTGTGTGTGTGTGTGTGTGTGTGTGTGTGAGTGTGTGTGTGTGTGCTCTGAAGAGGGAGCTAGAGAGCATCCACATGTTAACTAGATGCACTGGATTGCCAGTCTTTAGGATGACTAAGAAGGCCCAACCCCCTTGGACATTCTTGAGCACTTACTCGCCATTAAGTAAAGATTTGTTTCAGGGGTTGAATTCACTCAGGATCAGAACCACTCAGGATCACACTGCTTACTTGCCGGAGCACTGTTCTCTTACTGAGGCTGGCTTCAAGTAGGCGCAGGCACAGCTTGTGCAAATGGTGGTCCTGGATGGTGTAAGCCTGGTGCTGGTTTATATGTAACATAATGCAATGAAAGAATCCCCTTGAGATTTCCAAGCACAGGCTGGGAGGCCAGCAGAAATGAACCTGTCTGGAGTCCAGTGGAGATGTACTCAGTGGGGCAGTGGGCAGGGGTCTCATCAGAGGCTTAGATGTCTGCATCTCAAAGGTTCACTTGTTAGCCAAGTGCTTGATTCCTAGCATTATAGCACTGGGCGTTGTGAGACCTTCACAGGGTGAAGTTCAATGAGACCTCCTTAGGTCAGCTGTGGTCAGGTCTTGTAGAGACAATACATTGTCTCAGTCTCTTGCTTTTTGTCTGAGATGGGACGCTTCCTCCTATTGACATGTTTACCAGTTATGGCCACCAACAAAGCCCTCACAAGAAAGGACCAATGGTAACATATGCACTTAGCTCTTAAGAACTAGAGTTACAAACCTTCTTTCTTGACAAAGTTAGCCTGCCTCAGGCATTTTCTGATAATAGGATGACGACTACCTAGTTAAACTTGTCATTTCCTGCACCTATGAACATGAGTTACCTTGTAATAAATCAACAGTCTTCTGTTTGCCTTTAGTGGGCTGTAATAACTGGATCGATAATAAAGACACTGCCAGAGTGCTACCAGGAGCCTTGCATAAAGTTATGAGTTAATTCCTGATCTTCTCAGCTACAGTGAAGAACTGCTCACCATCTTTAGTTTACCCACTGAAAATACACAGTGCTATGAAGCCGGTTTTAGAAAGATTCTCCATGAAAATGGATGGATTGCAGGATCCATCTGAACAGTGGCAAGATGGTTCAGGGCCAAGCCTAACAACCTGAGTTCTATTACATGGCAGAAGACAAGAACTGATTTCTATAAGTTGTCTTTGAGCCCCCTACAAAACCATAATGGCATGAACATTATATACACAATGTAAAATTAGGAAAAAAGCACTGTATGAAAGGAACAGAAGATCTATCTATCTATCTATCATCTATCTATCTATCTATCTATCTATCTATCTATCTATCTATCTATCTATCTATCTATCTATCACTTATCTCTGTCCATGTATCTACACACACACCACACCATATCTATAAAGTCACAAAATTTCTCAGAAATAGCCACAGGAGAGAAGTATGTATCTAAAACAATTAACAGCCTACTTATTTGTTGCATTCAAGTAAAATAACAAAGCTTTCCTATGAATGGTGGTATCACGGGATATTACAAAACCTCCAGAGAAACCCTGGGAAAATACCCCCTTGTGGCCACAGTGAGGTACTGATGGAGCTCTCAAGGTGGAACAGATCAAGGCTGATTCAGTATTGACTTTGGGGGGACAGCAGACCCATGGGCAGAGTGAAATGCTGTGCTTAGTTGCTTCCTGTTTTGATTTTCTCATGAGACCTTGGCAGATGTATCTGGTATCGTTTCCCCTACAAATTGGAAGGGGACGAAACAAAACCAAACTCAAAGGAAAATAAAACCAAGAAAGTTGCATTTTATTTTCTTCATATAGGAAACAAATAAAATAAACAAAAGCCCAACAATAACAACAGTAGATGAGCTTGGTGACTAACTACGATAACCCCAACACATGGACACGGGTGGGGGTGGCGGATGGGGTGGGGGGACAGGGGCAGGAAGACTGCAATGCGTTTGAGGCCAGCCTGAGCTGCGGCTTCAAGAGAGGCTAGCTAGATACATTGTCACAAATAACAACAGCCACCACAATAAGGACCACAGAAAAACGAGCAATAAGTAACAGTGCATTCCTGGATTCAATAATGCTACCAGTTCAGGGTTGTGAGTCTCCACTTACACTTATTTGTATCACAGTAGGAGTCTATTTACAGGAACTATGTGATTACTCTTAATGACAGAGCAGAATAACTTCTATGAACACCTTTTCTCTCCATGTCTACCTATAGATTATTACATGCATTTTGAATATCTGCAGGTAGCTCTGAGATTATTGTCTGAACTCTCTCACTAGAAACTTTGTTTGCTTGTGGTGTTTTTGAGGAACAGAGACATTATTTCAGAAGATTGTGCATATGGTCTGCTACTGTAAATAAATATTTCAAAGCCAGGCATGGTGGGTCACACCTAGGACCAATGCTTGTCAGGAGTTCAAGGCCAGGCTGGGCCAGAGTGATACTGTTTCAAAAACAAAAACAAAATGACTTTAGGAGTATGATGATCAATATCGATTATGAATTACTTAGAAAACGAATTTTTGGACATGTTTGTGAGGGAGTCTCTTTAGACTGGTTTAACTAAAATCGGGAATATGTATCCTAAATGTGGGTGACATTATTCCATGGATTGGGGCTCCAGACCGAATTTAAAAGGATAAAGCTGATGGAACACCTACATTACTTTATTGCTAGTTTTATATCAACTTGACACAAGTGTTTTTCTAACCCCTTTTAAAGCCACCCCCTTTTCATATGTTAAATTAATGTAATTATATCACTTCCCCCTCACTTTCTTTCCACCCTAGTTGCCTTCCCTCAAACCCTTCCCCACCCTACTTTTGAATTGATAGCATCTTTTTTCTTTGCTATATATTGTTGATTGATGTGGGGCGATCCAGTTCAGTGTGGGTAGGTGCTTTAAAAAAGAAGGCTGAACAAGCCAGTAGGTAACACCCCTCTGTCTCTGTATCAATGCCTGCTACCAGACTCCTGTTCTGCTTGAGTTCCTGCCCTCACTTCACTCATATTTTGAGCAGTTGATATCATAAGAAAATTCTCCTGGAACTAGGTGAAAAATAAGAACATTTTTCATCTCTGTTTTAGTGTAACTTCAGAATCTATCTCTTTAAGGGATAAAAGTGATTTCTTATTGTTTATCTGAATAAGGGTTTTATTATAATTACAGGTTTATGTCATATTATATTTTTATATTATATATCTTATAATTATATATATTATATTTTTCTGCTTAATTAAATGCCTCTTATAAAACCCATACCACAAAACAAAAATTAGGTTTGCATTTTTTGAAACTGAGAAAGAAGTTTAAAGGGTGCTGAACTAGTAATCATATACTTGAAGACAATGGAAAAATACATTGATTGAGCCTACTGGTCTTTCATAGGTTGTAGTACAAAGTAGCGTTGGACCACTAACTACTTCTAAAATGGAGCGTACTGTGTTTCTCCTTAGTTACATAAGTAGTGATGGGGAGCCTCCTTCAGCCAATGGTCTTTGAGAGGTTGGACCAGGTTGGGCATGGCCTTGGGTACCAAAAAGCTTGTGGTCTGCCCACTCACTCTCTCTCTCCCTATTCACCACACCTGGATGTTGGATTCCATTCCTGTGCCCTGCTGTGATCTGTGAGTTCCTCTTTAATAAAGAACCCCTTATTATACCCTATTTGGAGCTAGTGTGGGATTCCTTTATTCACGTTCCCCCCATCTGATGTGCTCCCCTTCATAGGGGAGGAAAGGATTTATTTTGGCCCATAAATCCACATTGCATGCACACTGTCATTATAGAAAAGTCACACTGGAGAGAGCATAAGACAGCTGGTCATGTCATATCCACTGTCAACAGTGGAGCAAAAGGAATGTCCCTACATTCTTTGCTTCCAGCTAGTTCTTTCCCATCTTACACAGTTTAGGGTCCCTTGTCTAGGTAATGGTGCTTCCCACAGTGGAATGGGTTAGATCAATTAACAGTCCAGACAGTCACCCAAAGACATGCATATAGACCAACCCCATAAGACAAAAACTGCATTGAGACTCTCATCCCAGTGATTCTGAGTTGTGGTGAGTTCACATTCAAAATCAGCCATCAGTCTCTGTGCTTACACCCCACATATACGCTGCTTTATATTCTCTGACCTTTATCTCATACTTTCCTCTAAAGGAAATAAAGTCAAAGATACAGAGACACACACAATTTTTAGAAGAACACCTGACCCATGTTCCTACTGAGATCCTCTCATCCCCATCAACAGTAAAATCTGGAGAGCTGGGAGGACTTTCCCTTCCAATCCCATAGGCGTTGTGGAAAGATGAGAGCAAAATAAAAGATGAGAGCTGAGTAAAAGCCAAGAAGGCAGAGACTGACTCTGTCACTCACCACTGTGGCCTTCGGCAATGTCTGAACCTGTTCATCTCTAAAACAGTTACCTGCGGAAAGCTGGTCTCAGGGCTGGAGAAATGACTCTATGGGTAAAGGGCTTGCTGGGCACAAATGAGGACCCGAGGTCAGATCTCTAGCACGCACTGGAGAAGCCTGGTGTTACGACTCTCAGTACCCCAGTACTAGGTGATCAGAGATGGAAAAACTGCTGGGGGCTCATTGGCTAGCCCGGGATTCTCTGAAAGGTCCTGACTCTAAGGTGGTGGAGAGCTGCAGAGGCAGACACCTGACACCAAACTCTGGCCACCATGCAAACAGGCACATGTGTCTGCACACCACACACATGTGCACATCCTCATGTGCACACACACAAAAAATGGTATTGATAATGAATGAAATAGTATATAGGGCACTAGATCAAATAATCAATGTAAAAGTTCACAAACAATTCCCAGAAATACCATTTACTTTCTCTTTGTCCTTTCTTGAAAAGGCTTCTCATAAGAGGCTAGCCAGAGCTCCCAAAGTTTCATCTGGAAATGGGTCCACTGGAGGTGAGTGAATGAAGGAGGGATTGGTGCCAGTCATCAAAGTGTCCTTATGGCTCAATTTGGTTAAAATTATGATTTTACTTGTAATGGATACAATATATGCCAGGCTCTGTGAGGAGTTCTCTACATGGATTATCTGATTTAATATACTCAGAATTCCTCAAATAAAATACCATTATTTTATATCCAAGGAGACTGAGGCACACAATGGCTGAGTAACTATACAAAAGGAAACCTGAATTTTCATTTATTTATTTTTATGTGCGTTGGTGTTTTGCCAGCATGTATGTTTGGATGAGGGTGTCAGACCTTGCAGTTACATTCAGCTGTGGACTGCCATGTGGGTGCTGGGAATTGAACCTTGGTGGAGGAGGTCCTTCTTTATTTGTGTTGCTTTCATTGACTAAATAAAGAAACTGTCTTGGCCTTTAGAGAGGGCAGAAATCAGGTAGGCGGAATAGACAGAACAGAATGCTGGGAAGAAGACGGGGAGAGAAAGCCGCCATGAAGCTGCCAGGTCAGACACGCTGAATCTTTCCTGGTAAGCCACGACCTCATGGTGACATACAGATTATTAGAAATGGGTTGAATCAAGATGTGAGAGTTAGCCAATAAGAGGCTAGAACTTATGGGCCAAGCAGTAATTTAATTAACACAATTTCTGTGTGGTTATTTTGGGGGTTAAGCTAGCCGGGTGCCGGGAACGTGGCCCTCACCTCTTCAACTACAGATTGGCACCTCAACGTGGTTGACTAACTCCACATACAACCTGAGAGGGCTTAAAAAGGAATTCTAGACACACAGAAAAAACAGAGTTTAACACAAGTTTTTGCTGTTTGCTGGCAGGGTACCGCAGAGAGAATTTCCTCACTCAGCAGCCGCAACAGTAAAAAAGCTGCAGCGGTTTTAAAATGCCGGCTTTCTGGGCTATGCTGCCAGGGCCATCTCCAGCTCATGCTGGAAACAGAGCATTTGGATGAGGTTTGTGGCTAAAGTGCTATGGCTTGCTTGATGGCAATGTGGACTGCTGTGTGCCTGGAACTGTGTGTGGCTCAGGGGCACCAAATGGCTCTGAAGTAGGAGCGGCTCTGCCATGCTAAACTGTGCTGATCTCAGGCAGGAACTAGCGTAACTATCATAATAACAGCACAGTTAAGGTTTAGACTGGGCAGGAAACAGGCTGTACCGTATTACTCCTACATGGCTCAACTTAAGTTTTTAAGAAGTGCTTAGCATTTTAAGAAGTGCTCCTGGATAGTAAAGAATTACAGATTCACAATAGGACAGATTCAGACATAAAAGACTTCTAAATGGGTCACAATGTTAAATAAAGGTATGTAGTAGGCTTAAAAGAAAAAAGAAATAAAGAGTATAAAAAATGCTTTAGAAAAAAAGGTAAAGTCTTTAAAGAGACAGAATACAGATAGTCATAGATTAAAAAAAATAAGCCACATAAAAATGGAAAATTCACAGAATGTCAGGATTATGTATTTTATTGTGTTTTCTTTAAATTTTTTGACTGTGAAGGAGCTAACTGCAGAGAAACATTTCACTGTGTGTGCTGCTAAGCCAAACCAGCATGTATATTATAAAGATATTATGACTTCAGAATTTGGGTCTATGGATATAATGATTTGTAAAAGAGGTTCTTCTTTTCTTTTCACAGAGGATGAGACCCTGTGGATTCCTTCTAGACCAATATGGTATGATAGACCACGCCCTCCTGAAAGGTCACCATGAACACCCTCAAAAACTTACTTTGCTCAACTGCCAACTGAGATGAACCTGGCACACAGGATACACCATGAAACACCTGATTAATAGTGCCCCCCACACAGCAGGAAGAAGTTTGGAGAGAAATAACTACGTCCATATTCCCAAATATTGTTTATAAATGTTCTTTTACATTTAAAGGGGGATATGATATGGATATGAATAATTTGCATTGGTATAAATATTGATTTATTGATACAAGTTTAAGGTCAATTTTGTTATATATATGTATTTCTGATCTTGATTAAGGTATTGTGATTGTGTAGTTCATTTAAAAATGTAATGTATAATTAAAAAATATAGGTTAATAGATAGTCATCTATAATAGTCAAGTTTGTAGTCATGTTAGTTAGATTTTCTAGATATATAGAGATATATTTCAGTTAAATAGGCATTCTCCATATCTTTCAAAGACTACAGAATATGGCATTTAATGTTTTAATAACTTAGGGATTTTCATGACAATGAGACATGTCTGCTCCTGGCAGCACTAATCTACTTCAAGAGAAAAATGGGCATCAAAGAGGCTCCTTATGGATTTTGTTAGCCATTTAGGGAAGAAACTGCTCTTGCCTGGACTGTTGCATAAACTGGACATGAAGAACCCACAGAGAGAGCACTGCTGAACTTGCCTAAAGGTGAGATGGTCCTTCAGGGGTCCTGATTCATGAAAGAGTCTGTGAGACATTCTGCAGGATACAAAAGAAAGTGACTAAACTGTCTTTGAATTTTTCCTGCTTTATGAAAAAGTCTGCTGGATACTATGGGCCTGTAGGCTGAAGATAGATGCCCCAACAGTACAAAATAACTTTGAGTGACTGTCCAGGAAGCGAGATGTCTCTGTCACTTCTAGAGTTTTGGAAGTTGCTTACTTCTCGTTTACTTAGGTAATATTATATCCTTCTGGAGTCTTTGATGGAGTTGAAGAATAGATAGATAGTTATAGTTATAGTTTTCTATTGTTATGATAAAAAATAAAATAGATCTAAATATTGTATCTGTAATTCTTGCTTGATAACTGTTTTGTTATATGTAATTTTACTATGTTAAAGTGAAAGCCTTTCTTTTTTGTTTAAACAGAAAAGGAGAAATGGTGTAGGAGGTCCTGCATTTGTGTTGCTTTCATTGCTTAAATAAAGAAACTGCCTTGGCCTTTTGATAGGGCAGAAATCAGGTAGGCGGAATAGACAGAACAGAATGTTGGGAAGAAGATGGGGAGAGAGAGCCGCCATGAAGCTGCCAGGTCAGACACGCTGATTCTTTCCTGGTAAGCCACGACCTCATGGTGACATACAGATTATTAGAAATGGATTGAATCAAGATGTGAGAGTTAGCCAATAAGAGACTAGAATTTATGGGCCAAGCAGTAATTTAATTAACACAATTTCTGTGTGGTTATTTTGGGGGTTAAGCTAGCCGGGTACCGGGAACGCGGCCTGCTTGCCTTTATACCTCAGAACCTGGGTTGCCCAGGTCCTCTGGAAGAGCAGCCAGTGCTCTACTGAGCAGTCTCTCCAGCCTCTCTGAATTTTCATTAGTTAGAGGAAGGAGCTGGGTATGTTTTATAAGAGACTTGGGGATTCCATATTTATAGTACTCCTTCATGTGAACTATAAAACCCACACTGAAAACATTCTTCAAAAACCCTGTTACATTCACTTATCGTGTATGTGTGTGGTGTACATTTACATGTGTGCAAGTGTGGAGATCAGAGGACAACTTGGTCTCTCCTTCCACCACATGGAACCCAGGAATTGAATTCAGGTCATAAGGCTTGGCAGCAAGTGTTTTTACCTGCTGCTGAACTATCTTGCTGTTGATAGCACTAAATAGCTAAGTACATCCAAGAAGAAAAGCCTCCAGTGTTTCTGAAAGACGTTCCCTGTGCTCTTGTGATTCTGCTTGCCTTGTAAGCAGCACGGACCACTTTCACTTTGTAATGTCCTTTCAAGGATCCTTCAGGCTTATTGCTCATTGTAAAAGGCTTGAGTTCTCAGAGTTCAGAAGTTCACTTTTTTCCTATAATGCAGCCCTCTGTGTGGCACGCTATTGCAGCTAAGGGTATTGCTGTTCTCTCTGACCCCTGCCAGGACCTGTGAAACTGTGCTGGACTGACTGCTAGCTTGCTTAGGGATTCTCAGATTTCATACCTTGTCATAGCTGATGAAAGAAGCTCATTAACAACGTTGGACAAGGAAAGAGCCTGTTTATTTAAGGGACCATCTGAAGTAATAGCTCAGGGATGTTGGTGGGGAAAAGCATCCTCAAGACCAAGTGATGGGAACTCACATATGTCCAAGAAAAGAAAACATATTGCTTTAAACCGCAAAAAAAAGCCAATGGTTTTCTGAAGACGGGTGTGTTTAGTGCGCAGTGTGATCTATACGTATGCCCCTGACTTGAAAATTAGCACTGATGTTAGATTCACAAAACCTAGTAAAGCCTTTTGAGGTTCAATGCTGAGGAAAATTGTTTCATATCTGTATCTCCAGAAAGCCAACTGGTTGGTTTGTAACTTGCCAGCCTTTATCTGGAAAACTGAATAGAAAAAGAAGGGTTAAATGACGTGAGGTGTACTTCACAGTTAATAAATTGTGACAAGTGTCAGTAGGCAGAAACTGGAGCTTACGGATGTAGCAAAGAGGCACTGTCCCCTTTAAATGCACTTAACACAGTTAGGCCTGGGTGGGGGCAGGAAATGAGGCCAAAATAGCCCTTTAAGTTGAATATGTCTAAGACTATTTAAAAGCAGCAAACTATATCACAGTAATAAATGCTGGCAGGTATCTGTAATATGTTTCCACTTTAAGAAAAGTAAAATCATTTACGTAAAGCTCAGCAGTTCGTATGGATAGTGCAGTGTCGTTTCGTGTCCATGGACCACACACCCAACATCAAAGTCCACACTTGCACTGTGTAGACCACTTTAGTAAGGAGAATTTTGGATGTGTAACTTGGCGTCATATGGTGATGCCTTGGCAAGCAGCAGACTTTCTATGTGACGGCAGTTTCATATTGCAGAGGAGCTGAGGCGTTCATAAACTGCCTGGTGAAGGGGCAGCCACTGCACCACTGCAGCCAGGCACAGTCATCTGTGTTTGTGGTGATGCCAGTGTGAACACACCCATGGGCTGCACTGCACATAAGTTATGTGCACTAAACAATGCTTGATAACAATACTACCTGACTGCAACCAGCTTGTATGTCTACTACCCTGTCACTTACCATTCTTTTCCAGTGCAGTCCTTCTGCTAATCTTTATTGTAAGAAAGCAGGACTGTAGCCTCGTCCATCTCATCTCTCCATCTCATCGAGAAGCCAGGACAAGGGACTGACCTAGGCCATTTGGTGTGCATGACTGCAACCTCCAATATTCCACAGTGATGGAACTGCACAAGGGCACACTTTTCAGGATGGGGCTCATAATCAACCCACATATTGCTATATGCAATTGTGGCCTATGTAACAAGATTAACTGATCAACACAGAAAAGTCTTACCATAGGAGAAATAGGGAAACCACCATGTGAGAGTTCTATTTATGCCACAAAGACCCTGTCAAACTTTGTGAGGTGAGAACTGTTGTCAACTGTTTGCAAGATGAAAGCACACATTCAAATGAGGCGAGCACATGAGCATGGAGGACAACTAGCGCAGATATGGGATTGAAGCACAATTTAACCAAGTCTGAAGACCTATTCCTTGTGCAGCACACAAGCATGGGTTCTAGGAAGGCAAGTTGCTTTATGAGCCTAGAGTCATCCCCACAAAGGATAACATATAATCCCCAATAAAATGAGTTTAACTAATTAAAAAATATTCCCTATGGAAGATAATCTATAACTCCAGTTGCTAGAATTTATGGTAACACGTGAAAGACAGGACTTCTATTATTTTTAAGGGACTGTCCCGATAGTCATTTTTATCGAGAGCCTATAAAACTGTGATTGGAGGAAAAGCATGTCAGCCTTCACCATGAGCAACCTAAAGTGGATGGGATAGTGTATCTGTGAAACACAAAATAAACAGTTGCTGAGATCCAGAACCTCAAAAGAGACATCCATGAAGGAATTCAGGAATAGGATGTTTCCTGAACATAACAAGTTTGACTCAGACTCTGAAGCTACTTCTCTGACTACAGATCTGAGCCATGTCTTCAGTGTTGAATGCCTGGTCCTCCCTTCCTTTTCTCTATTTTATTTTCATACTAGATCTCATCCAATGCCAGGATTTTGGATGCCATCCAAATTTTGTTTTTGTTTCTTTGTAGCTTGTGAACCTGTCCTGGAACTAGCTCTTATAGACCAGGCTAGCCTCGAACTCACAGAAATCTGCCTGCCTCTGCCTTTTGGGATTAAAGACAATGTGCCACCACCACCTGGTGCCATCCAATAAGTTCCTAGTTTGCATCTTCCCTGAGACTTCTCTTTGCTTTCAAGACTTGAACACATCCCTGCCTATGTATCTCTATATGGACATCTATACACACTAACCTATCAAATGAAAGAGAGAACTCCTGGTCTGCTTCCCTCACTTAATAACTAATATTAGGTGTCTTAGTTAGGGTTTCTATTGCCGTGAGGGCATACCATGACCATGGCAACTCTTATAAAGGAAAACATTATTTGGGGTGGTGGCTTATAGCTCAGTTTCAGTCTATTATCATCATGATGGGGAGCATGGCAGTGTGCAGGTAGACATTGTGCTGGCTTCATCTTGATCAGAAGGAAACAAGAAGTGATCTGTCTCACTGGTCATGGCTTGAGCACATATGAACCCTCAAAGCCCACCTCCACAGTGACACACTTCCTCCAATAAGACCACACCTATTCCAACAAAGTCACACCTCCTAATAATACCATTTTCTTTGAAACCATCACACTAGGCATTAATTAACTTTTAGTATCAAAAGATATGTACTATTTTGAACACTGTTGTAGGGAGAGGGCTCCTTGTTCCTCCTGGCTGCCCAGCTAGCTCAGTCAGTAGAGCATGAGACTCTTAATCTCAGGGTCGTGGGTTCAGACCCCACATTGGGTGCCATTTGTTGTTGGGGTTTCTGTCCTGCCCAGTTCCTGCAATCATTAAGTCCTAAAGAAGTCACACAGAGGTCTACATTAGTTATAAACTGATTAGCCTAGTAGCTCAGACTTCTTATTAATTCTTTTAACTTATATTAGCCCATTATCATTGTCTATGTTGAAAATGAGAGGCTATGGATTTATTCTGAGTTAAGAAAAATCAGGTTTGATCAAGGAAGACCACCTGAGAAATCTCCGGTAGGAACAGATGGCCCAGATGTCTGAGTTCTATATCCAGAACAGATTTAAGACTGCTGCCTGAGATGATCAAGCCTCACAGGATACTCCAGTCAGGACTTGATCATGATTCTAAATTTTCTTTAGGTCCCCATAAGATTATCAGCACCCCCAACCAGCAGGAAGTAGCCTGAAAAACTACACCCACATTCCCAAAAATTGGACTATGGATATTTTCCTTTGTTTAGAATGTTGGTTACACATTGTTATGGCTAATGGTCAGGAGAAAAGCTAAACAAAGGATATTAGATTTAGAGTTCTTGGTTTTTTTTTAAAGAGGGGGAAGTGGTGTGGGACAATGGTCTGTATTCTGTCAATTATATTTTAAATAAACGCTGATTGGCCAGTAGCCAGGCAGGAAGTATAGGCAGGACAAACAGACAGGAAGTAGAGGCAGGTCAATGAGAACAGGAGAATTGTAGGGAGAAGGAAGCTCATTCCTCTGCAGTCTTGACCCAGTCACAGAAGAAGCAAGATGTGACTCCCTCACTGAATAAAGTACTGAGCCACATGGCTAACATAGACAAGAATAATGGGCTAATATAAGTTATAAGAGTTAATAAGAAGTCTGAGCTACTAGGCCAATCAGCATATATTTAAAATATAACTGACAGAATACAGACCATTGTCCCACACCAGAACACTTCATGCAGATTTAAATATTTGATCTCTAAGGTATATTGTGGCTTCTCTGATTTTGATTTTACACAAAAAGAAGCTGATGTAAGTGAGCTAAGATGTTGGCCAAGACATGAGAACAAGCGAGGAGATGGAAACCATCTGCTTCTATGATTTACAGCCACTACAGGATCAGGACTCAGAGTACTTGGACAATCTTGGGCACTGTCCTTGATTCCATTTTGTTTCTGCTGCTTACATGCCACTGTCAGCAAAACTTTAGCTATGCACTGTACAAAATGTGGAAGTCAAGAGGAGAATGGTTAAGTGCTGCAAGATTAGGGGCACAACAGAATGATCACAGACGGGTAAAAGTAACAGTCTAGAAAACTTGCTTTAGAACAAAAATAATTTTGTGAAACATTAGAGTGAAAATGGCAGGGATATACACACACAGATATGTGGCATTTATTATAGATAGATAATAAGATCTATTGGGAAACTAGAATTCCCTTGTATGGTAACACTGGGCAGACCAAGCACATCTGAGCATACCTATCTTTAGCACCATCAGGCAAAGCTCACCACAGGGACATGTATGGGAACCCCAATTCTCAAAAGAGGGTTTCTGCTCATTCTAGTTCACTAGATAGCAATTTCTCTCAGGTCTGTTAGTGCTGGGCCCCCTTAGTAATATTTAAAGAGTCTCGTAGTCTGAACTGAGTCCTCATTAATGAACATCACAGTGTCCAGTACCAGCAAAGACAACTCAGACTGGGAGAAGTCTTCTTCTGCACTCCTTAAAATGCTCACCGTATTTCTAAAGCAGGCTAGCACACTGTACAAACATGCTTTGACTGTATTATAACTTTATACTAGAGTTAAGATGAGTTTAATCCTCCTTGCTTCTGTTAATATTGTTATTTTTTTTTCAGACAGGGTTTCTATGTGTAGCCCTGGCTGTCTTGGAACTCTTTATGTAGACCAAGCTGGCCTCAAACTCAGAGATTCACCTGCCTCTGTTTCCTGAGTGCTGGGATTAAAGCTAAGGACTTGGCTTAGCCTGTCAAATAACTTTTATTAAGAATGTTATACAGGATAAATGGGCTGAGAAAGAAATCAGAGAAACATCACCATTAAAAGTAGCCACAAAAAACCATAAAATATCTTGAAGTAACCTTAACCAAACAAGTGGAAGACCTGTATGACGAGAACTTTAAATCTTTGAAGAAAGAAATTGAAGATGACACCAGAAAATGGAAAGATCTCCCATGTTCTTGGATAAGTAGAATTAACATAGTAAAAATGGCAATCACACCAAAATCAATCTACAGATTCAATTCAGTGCCTACCAGAATCTCAGCAAAATTCTTCACAAACCTTGAAAGAACAATATTCAACTTCATATGAAAAAGCAAAAACCCCAGGATAGCCAAAACAATCCTGTACAATAAAGGAACTTCTGGAGGCATCACAATCTCTGAATTCAAACACTACTACAGAGCTCCAGTACTAAAATCTGCCTGGTATTGACATAAAAACAGACAGGAGGACCAATGAAATCGACTTGAAGACCTGGATATAAATCCACACACCTATGAACACCTGATTTTTGACAAAGGAGTAAAAAATATAAAATGGAAAAAAGAAAGCATATTCAACAAATGGTGCTGGCACAACTGGATATCAACATGTAGAGGAATTAAAATAGATTCATATCTCTCTCCATGCCCCAAAATCAAGTCCAAATGGATCAAAGACCTACAAACAACCACACTGAACCTCACAGAGGAGAAAGCGGGAAGTACAATTGAATGAACTGGCCAGGAAACTACTTATATATATAACCCCAGGAGCACAGATACTGAGAACAACAATTAATAAATAGGACCTCCTGAAACTGAGAAGCTTCGGTAAAGCAAAGGACATGGTCAATAAGACAAAATGGCAGCCTACAGAATGGGAAAAGGTCGGACAGAGTGATGATCTCCAAAATATACAAAGAACTCAAGAAACTGGTCATCAAAAGAACAAATAATCCAATAAAAAATGTGTTACAGCCCTAAACAGAGAACTCTCAACAGATGAATCTAACATGGCTGAAAGACACTTTAGGAAATGCTCAACATTCTTAGCCACCAGAGAAATGCAAATCAAATCAACTCTGAGATTCCATTTTACACTGTAAGAATGGCCAAGATCAAAAACACTGATGGCAACTTATGCTGGAGAGGATGGGGGGTAAAGGGAACACTTCTGCATTGCTGGTGGGAGTGCAAACTGGTACAGCTGCTTTGGAAATCAGTATGGCAATTTCTCAGAAAATTAGGAAACAACCTTCCTCAAGACTCAGCAATACCACTTTTGGGTATATACTCAAAGGATGTTCAATTATACCACATGAACATGTGTTCAACTATGTTCATAGCAGCAATATTTGTCATAGGCAGAACCTGGAAACAACTTAAATGCCCCTTGACTGAAGAATGGACAAAGAAGATGTGGTATACACAATGGAGTATTACACAGTGGAAAAAAATAAACATCTTGAAATCTGAGGGAAAATGAATGGATTTAGAAAACATCATATTGAGTAAGGTAACTCAGACCTAGAAAGACAAATATAGTATGTATTCACTTATAAGTGGCTTTTAGACACAAAACAAAGAAAAACCAGCCTGCAATTCACAACCGCAGAGAACCTAGATGACCAAGAGGACCCTAAGAGAGACACACATGGATCTAATCTACATGGGAAGTAGAAAAAGACAAGATCTCCTGAGTAAACTGGGAGTGTGGGGATCATGGCAAAAGTAGAAGGCAAGGAGGGAGGAAGGAAGGGGAGCAGAGAAAAATATATAGCTCAATATAAACAATATTAATAAATAAATAAATGTTATACAAAATTTCCTAAAGGTGCTTTCAGAATTTCAGAAACACATGTCTGCTAGGTTATGAATTTTAACTACCCTCTGGATAGTAAGTCTGGCCTTGGAGTACTTCACTGCAAAAACCAGTCAGTTAATTTACTTGGAATATCAAGAATATATTGTCTTCCTATGTGAAATCTAATACTTTTTCCTTAGATGACTAGAAGAAGTATGACTGGAACAGGTCTTTTTCTGGTGTTATTTTTTTTTAAAGACAGTTTAATTCAAGACAATGACCAGAAAAGGATTCATCATTGTTGCTATTATTGCTAGTTGGATAAGTCAGTGTTTATTGTCTTAACCAGTTGGTTTAATTTCTATCTGCAATACTTTTTTCTTTTTATGGAAAGCCGATTCCACTCAGTCTATTTAGTATATATAAGAAAAACAGCAGATAACTGCATGAAAAGAATAAAGGTGCAAATATTAGGGATGAGAAAAGCAGCAGCAGTGAACAGAGGGAGAGTCCCCGGACTCCAAAAAGGATTTTCACAGAAGGATGAGGGTGCTCTTGCAGCCTCAAGAGTGTGATGTGAACAAGGATCTCACAGAGGGAAGGACTAAGGAAAGACAAGGAATTCATATAAAGGAAAGTGATGGCCCTGAAAGTGAGGTAGATGCAGGGCCAGGGATCGAAGAGAGTCAGAGAGAGGGCTACAAGAAACACCATGACAGTGATGCTCGAGGTTCAGAGAGCTGCTGGCTCTAACAGGCAGCTCTGCTGGGTAGCCTGTCACACAAACTACTCACCTGGGAAGAGGAAGCCTCAAGCGAGGCGCTGCCTCCACCATAGTAGCCTGTGGCCAAGTCTGTGGGGCATTTTCAAGATTGAGGATTGGTGTGGGAGGGCTCAGCTCTCTGTGGATGGTGCCATCTCTGCATGGGTGGTCATGGGTGGTATAAAGAAGCAGGCCGAGAAAGGCAATAAGCAGGATTCCTAAGTGCTCTCTGCTTCCAGGTAACTTGGAAGCCAACTACACCCTTCCGTCTCCAAGCTGCTTTTGGTCAGTGTTTCATCACAGCCAAAGAAAGCAAACCGGGACAGCTGTGATTTAAACTGATCTGTTGATTAGCCTCATAATAGATCCACTTCAAGACTCATGACACTGGCAGTTGCCAACATGCTGATAAACAGCACTGTTAGAGTGCCTCCCAAATCTCTGCATTGCTAAACTTCTTAAACTATGTTCAGAACAAACTCCCTGTTACCCATGGTGACCTCCAGAGAGTTAACATGCCCATTGGTGCTTCCCCCAATTAATTGTTATTTTTTCTAGATTTACATAGCTAGATTAATTATTTGGTCATAATATGTCATTTTTGGTTGTGAGCCTAGCCTTGAAAGGCTGAGCCATCTCTCTAGCCCGGTCATAATATGTCATTAATGCTTCTTTTCTACCTTAAATAGCCCGATGGGCATGCATCTTACATGGTCCCATGGGTATATATCTTATACAGCAAAAGAAATTTGTGTAGATGTGAGTGATTAAGGTTAGGAACTTGGCATGGGGGATTATTACAGGGTATATAATATTCACTTATTTACATATGTGTGTGTGTCCTAAGGACAGCCTCCCAATAACCTAATCCTAGATGAGTTAATGAGACTTTATGAACTTCAGTTCTTTATGTATGCTGATGTTACTTAAAATAATTTATATTGCTTCCATGATAATTAAATAATGATGAAAATATATCATAAAATGATTGTGCGTGTGTGTGTGTGCTGGGTAGTTTTTTGTCAGCTTGACACAAGGTAGAGGCATGTGAGAAGAGGAAACTTCATTTGAGAAAATCCCCCCATCAAATTAGCACGTAGGTAAGCATTTTCTTTATTAATGATTCATGTAGGAGGGCTCAGACACACCCATCGCAGTGGCATGAGGTCATGAGTTGTACGAGAAAGTAGTCTGAGCAAGCAATGAGAATCAGCAAGACAATAAGCAGTATTTCCAGAATTTTTTCGTGGCCTCTGCTTCTGTTCCTGCCTCTCTATTCCTGCCTTGAGTTCCTACCCTGAATTCCTGCAATAAGGCTGTAAACTGAAACAAACCCTTTCCCGACCAAGTTGTTTTCTGCCTTGGTATTTATCGCAGCAATAGAAACCTGATTAAAGTAATACTTAATATGGGTTACTTAATTTGAAAGTACCTAAGTAACTACATCATTTATGGATCCAGTATTATACATCATAAACACATACATCTTATTATCTAGAATCATATAATAGAAGAAACAAATACTCTTAACCCCAAGAATCACATAATCCATTATCTGCATATAGTTTTCTTCTTGAACTTTTGATTTCCTTTATCAAAAGACATTTTTTTTTATCTTCTGAAGAGCCACCACAGCACTCAGATGGAGTCAATGTGCATTAAAAATCTTACTTATTACTATTGAGTGTGCATGTGTATGGGTGCATGGAGAAGTTTGAGCACAGCTTCTGGAGTTAGTTGTCTCCCTCTACCATAGTATGCAAGGCTGCCAGGCTTTCTGCGCAAGTGTCTTTACTCACTGAGCAATCTCTCAGGCCCAGTGTATACACATGACTTTATGAATATAACTGTTAATCTACAAACCCTAACAGAGTCTTCCCCATGTAATCTGCCACTAGCCTAATAGGAAAAACCCTGCCTCAGTAAACTTTGGTCTCATCTATGGTGGCCCTTCTAATCGTTCTCAGGCAGGATTCAGGACATCAAGGCTTTAAAAATTAACATACAATACTTCTCCCAGAAGAAATGGATTATTAAACAAAAATCTTATTGCCAGGTCTAGATTATCTCTTTAGGGGTTATTGTTCAAGGCTGCCCCAATGACAGCAAAACAATTTCTTCTATTGCCATCACTCTTTGTTTCCCATCACAGCTAGGTGTTAAGGCTATATAGTTGGGGGCTACAAGTTAAGGCTATATAGTTGGGGACTGAACACTTGGATGACAACACATAGATAAATTATCTTGAACTGACCAGTGATGTCTCTCTTCGCTGGCTAGCTTCCATAGCACTAGAAGGCATTAGTCAGGCTGCTTCAGGATAAAACACATTATTAACGGTCTTAACCAGCACTGCAACCTACATGTTATATTAACATGCCAGGCAAGGTAGTGCCACAGTGGCAAGACTGTTTACGGGGGTAAGCCAACTGATTCTATTATTTGATTTGCGGCCTTAGTCACAGGAAGAAATTAACCCCTTGTATTAAAAACTTGGTCCACGTGGCTAGGGAAGATACAGACCCTAGAGAAGAATCTATTGATGTGTTTTTAATGGCCATATTATTAAGCTGCCTTCTAAAAATTTATGTTTATATTCATAGATCTCGATGACTCCCAGCCTTGGACAGAGAAACTTCTTCTTGTGCAGTGGATAGTGATTAATTCAAAGATCTATTGCTGTACATTACTGTTGTAAGCTCAAAAGTAAGTCACTTTGAGTGCTCAGCCATAGATGGGACATCTATCAACCCCTGTTCACCCCTCCAGACAGAGTGGAAAGAACGTAAGAGCGAGAAGACGGGGAGGGGAGCTGTGCAGTGCTGTCCCGTAGACACGACACGGATGTTGTGCACATGAACTCACAGCAGCTGTGCTACCTGCACAAGGTCAAGCCAGGTAAAAATCCAGGCACAGAGTAGGGAGAAGCATCCAAGCCCTGCTCTTCTCTGAGGAGCTCTTGGTATCATTGATCCTGGGGGAGGGAGAATCACTTGTCTCTGAGAGTATGGCCACTGTTTGGTTGCCCATGATTCATTGAATGACCCCACACATGTACACATATGGACAGCTCAAACTGGACTCGGTGGGTTTAAAACTAAATATTTTTTAAAAGGAGGGCATGCAGTTAGAAGGACAATGTGATGGGGTAGTCGAAGGAGAGAGAAAGGGGAGTGGGGGTGGCTATGATCAAGATACACTGTTTACATGTATGAAATGTTTCAAAGAATAAAATAGAAATCTTATAAAGTATAAGCAGCCACTAAATATTCTTTATACATTATTGATCATTGTGTGGCAGGATTTTTCTCTCTTTAAATCATTTAAATGCACTCTTGTGGAATGTCCTTGCATAGCCAATGGCTCTTTAATATTAATCACAATAAGAATACTTCCTTAAAATGCAGCAACCAGTTTAACAAAATGAACCCAGAACATATGAATTACAAATACAAGATTATTTTTTCTGTTAAATAATCTCTATTTTCCCATGTTATATTAAATTTCTTAATATGACATGTGTATAACAGCCATGTCATGTCTAGAGGACAGCATTGCACAGCTCCCTGCCCCATCTTCTCGCTCTTATGTTCTTTCCACTCTGTCTGGAGGGGTGAACAGGGGTTGATAGATGTCCCATCTATGGCTGAGCATTCAAAGTGACTTACTCTTGAGCTTACAACATTAATGTACAGTAAGAGATTTCTGAATTAATCACTAACCACGGTAAAAGAAAGTTTCTTTGACCAAGGCTGGGAGCAGCTAAAATCTATGGATTTCTTAATTTTTTTTTTTGTTTTTTGTTTTTCAAGACAGTGTTTCTCTGTAGCTTTGGAGCCTATTCTGGAACTTCTCTTGTACACCAGGCTGGCCTCAGACTCACAGAGATCTGCCTGTCTCTGCTTCCTGAGTGCTGGAATTAAAGGCATGTGCCACCACCGCCCATCTTGGGTTTCTTAAATTTTATTCCCTTAAAATAACTACATATTTACTAGAGCACTATGGAGATCCAAACATGACAATAAAATGGAAAGTGATTGTTTTCATATGTATTATGATCTCATATCATACTTAGAAGTAAATATTCCATCAAAGTAGGATGGCAAAGAAAAGGTTTCATGTGTTTGTAATAATAGTTACAAGTTGCTTAACTTTGTATCAATTTTATAATAACTGGGAGGGAGGGGAATTTGGCAAACTTTCCTTCCACAAATGTTAGGTGGTTAGCAGGGGATCCCTGTCTTCCCACCTTAGGAGAAGGATTTTTATATACAAAGGTGCAAGTTACATAGACATTTCATCACAGAAGAACAGTTGCTAAAGGAATGTGGTAAATGAGCACAGTCATTCTGTAACATGGTGGGGGGTTCATTAAAGAGTTTCTAAAAGATGCACCTTAAGAAAGGAAGCATGAATTTTTACTTAATATTAGCTTAATTCTTCTCTAGCA